>LPNX010737020.1:229414-282623 GCA_001517045.1 Pseudotsuga menziesii
GTAAAAATTAAATCTATGGTAAAAAATTATTTTTAGCCTAAGTCTAAGGTTAAATATAATTTTGGAGCAAAGGCTAGAGTCAAAGCCAAATTTAGAGCTTGCTAAAGTGGAAAACTCCACCAAAAGGGGCGCCAATGTTAAAAGTCTCACTAAAATAGAGGAGGCGTCTACATTAAGGAAGGGCACCACTAAATAAGGAAGGGCGCTAACCAAATTTAGAGGAGGCGCTATGCATTAAAGGAGGACGCCCCCAAATGTAGAGGGCGCTACCACATTTAGTGGGGCGCTAGCATATTTAGAGGGCGTCTAAATTTAGAGGTGGCGTTTTTTTTAATGAAGTCAAAGCTAAATATAGAGGTGGGCGTCTAATTTGGAGAAGGGCCCACGTTTTTTAACCACAAACAAGATCTTAGGGTGGACATTCAGTAAAGACCCTAGATCTAAGGGTGGAGATAAATGAAGTCATGGATCAAGCATCCTAGCCATTGATCAAGAATTGATCTAAGGGTTGAGATTGATTAAGAGGAATGCAAAGTCAAAAACCTAGATCTAGTGGTGGAGATTTAACCTAGATCTAGATCTAATCTCAGCCATTGATCTTCAAGGGGTTGGGGTCTTCCTCAACTATAAAATGGGGGCCTCACTCCCTCATTTCTCATGCTCTCTCATGCTATTGTTATGCTGCCGGATTACTTCTCGATTCTTCTCTCACATTTTCTTCTTGCCATTGTAATATTCTTGCCCTAGTTGGGCCATAATACAAGTAAATGCTTTGGAGGAACTTTGGTGGCTCTTGTCTACATTTGTGCTTCTTGTGAGGTAACTTGTTTTATTTTTATTTAGTTGCATTTGTATTATCTTGGATAGTTCTCCACAAAGTATTTTGTGGAGAAACTTGTAGGTAGAAGTGTTTTTACCTACATTTGTGAGTAGATTAGTAAGACTCTACAAAGTATTTTGTAGGGTTTATTTGTTTACTCACCTCTTTGCTCATATTTTACAGCTTCTATAAGTTTATTGCAGGGATCCAAAGTGAAGGAGTACCCCTTCCATTGTTTTAAAAAACAGTTTTTCATTTTCGCACTTTCTGAAAAAAGGGTTTTAAAACTCAGTTTTTATCATTGTATAGTGATAAAAACCTTGGTTTTAAGGCCCTAACCCATAGTATATTAGTTTTGGCTTTAAGTTCTGTTATTTACATGTTGCTTTCACTTTAAAAAACAGTCATTTCCAGCCATTTATTTTCTGTTTTCATTTTCGCACTTTCTGTAAAAAGGGTTTTGAAACTCAGTTTTTATCACTGTATAGTGATAAAAACCTTGATTTCAAGGCCCCAACCCTTAGTACATCAGTATAGGCTTTTATTTTTGCTGTTCTAACATCATTTAGGTGGATGAAAACTCAGTTTTCAGCGCTCTAAACTTCATATTTCTGTCATACTTTCGCTCAGATTTTTTATGTAAAAAATTGTAAATTTTGTACTAATATTGTAACAGAAATTTTTTTAGTATTTCATGTGATTTGCAGCGAAGAATAGCTCGCTGTTTTTTGACAGGTTGTGCACATTTAAAGGAGAGTTGCTGCCCAAAAGGACACAGAAATACCTCAACCTTCAACCAGTTCCAAAAGGGGTTCAAGCCCTCAACTCTTTCCTTCCTTTTCTGTTATTTGTAAACCCCAAAGAGGAGTCCTCTTGGGGTATTCTGCAAAATTTATAAAGCATTTGTAATATACACATAAATAGATTAGGAAGTAAAGTAGATCAATAGTTCTATTTCCATTTACCCACCTATCTTTGTGACAGACTACCATCTCTGTCACAAAGATTGAAGTGAGGTTAGTTCACTGTTTATTTCAGTAACATTTAGTTTACTATTTTATTTAGTTTACTGTTTTATTCATTCACCCACCTATCTCTGTTACAGACCACCATCTCTGTAACAGAGATTGTTGTGAGGTTAGCTTAATCATTTTCCTTTCTACCCACCTATCTCTATGACAGACTAACATCTCTGTCACAGAGATTGCTGTGCGGTTAAGCATTGTTCTAGTTAGTTACAGTTGCTTTCAAGTTCAGTTCTTTTTATTTTTCTGTTAAAAGAAGTAATCATACAACTCACCCATCCTGTGTATCCTTTATCCACTTGTCATCTCCCTTTAGGGACTTCAAGCTGGATATGAAAAGCAGGAGAAGTGAAGGCTTAGGTAATTAAAGCAACATTTTTACTTTTCCTGCTACAATCTTCAACACATTTTATTTTCAGTCCAAGATCGAATACCAGCACCTCCCATAAGGGACATCGCTTGGTGATCTTGTTGATAACTTAAAATCTACATTGCATCTTAATCACCCAAGACTTAAAATTAACCCATAAAATTAACCAACAAAGCTTCTCTATTTCCTGCTCCTCTACTCGGTTATCACCCTTCGGGGTACTCCGAGATACGACCAGGGGAAATGGAAGTCCTAGTTTAATAGGCATCCATTTAGTGATTTTCGAATTGATTAAAAACAGTGACTCGGAAGCTGCAAGGGGTAGTAGACCGAGGGGGTCTCTAGGCGCATCGACGTCCTCCTTGTGAGCACCGGGCCATTGGGGTTTGACCTGTGAGCTAGGGGTGGGCTTTGCTCCCACCTGTTGAGCGCAACAGCAATCCCTCTTCGGTTTGAGAAGAACTAGATCGGGGTAGTCACACCACCGGTTCTAAAACATAATCAAAGATTCCAAATCTAATAAAATTTATTAAAATTTACCAAGAGACATTGCAAAACGTCCTACAAACACAGGTCACTACTGTCTATCTTTGCCTTGCTGTTCAAGGTTTTACTACAAGCACTTTCTTTTTTATTTTACCGCAAGCACTCCAACACTTTACTTTCAGTTTCATTTACTTTCGGTTCTGTAATTGCTCATGTGGTGAATGCTTAACATTCGTTTAAAGTGCTTCAAGTAAATCAAACTTAAAGTCTTTCTTTCCTTTATTTACTGTTGGTTAATAATTTCCATTTAGAGCATTTTCTTCTGCTATCTTTGGTTCATAACTTGTAAATCTTGTTCATTGGTTAATATTGATAAATTTAGATCAACTGTATATTGCTTAATATCTTGATTCATTATTTATTTGCTCATTCATTTTGTTCTACAACACTTAAGCTGTAGTTTAATCTTAACTTAAATCTCAAATTCATTTGTAAGATTATAAAGTTGTAATCCACCTTTAGACTCCATTTGTAATAGGCACTGGTCTTTATTTATCTCAAGGTCTGCTTGTCATTAAAGGAATTCTGTGCACTTGCATGCTGCTTGTCATTCCTTAGATATTCTAAAGTCTTAGCCTTAAGTCTTAATAAAAGATCCCTTTAATTAATCTGTCATTAATTAATAAAACTGGAACTTAGTCTTTCCGTAGGGACTACCCCCCTTGGCTCTGTTGGGATCTTGCCTAAACGGAGGAGTTGTGGACTGTGGTGACAGTGGTCCCCAGCTCTCACTTGCCCCCAAGGACACACATAGCAGGTTGTGACTTTCCTGTGTATTAAAGTGTGAATTAGGCGGCAACACCGCCTAATACACACTTTATGACACGGGGAAGTCTCCAACCCGCTTTGTGTGTCCTTGGGGGCAAGTTAGAGTTGGGGACCGCTTTCACCACAGTCTATTAACTCATCCGTTTAGGCCAAATCCCAAGAGAGCCAAGGTGGGTAGTCCCTACAGGAAAGTTTATTAACAATTTAGTTAAAGGGATTTTAGTTAATTAAGGTTACAAGCTTACAAGACCAGCGCCTAGATTAAATGGAGTCAAAAGATTACAAGTTACAAACTTACAAAAGAATTAAGAATGATTATCCACAGTTGTCTAAGCTAAGCAAGATCTACAATATTAACAATATGAACAATGTAAATGAATTACACAATATGAACAAGTGCTAAAGAATGGTTAAACCAATATACAATGACACCTGAAAGGAAACAAGATATACACCGGATGAACAAATTATTATGTCAAAGATCAAACGACAGATTGCTTTCAAGTTACAAGATTAAACAATGTTTTACTCAAGCGTGCCACAGTACTTTAAAGATATTATACTTGAAAGTGCAAGGTACTGAAATGGAATTGAGATGCTTGCAAGATGTATTTGTAAAATGAAAGCATTGAAAAAAGCAAGGACTTTGAGCAAATACAGAAACAAAAATGTGGTTAGGACGTTTTGCAATGTCTTTTGGTTCGTTTTAATAAATTTTATTAAAGTTGAAGTCTTTGATTAAGTTTTAGATTCGGTGGTGTGACTACTCCAACTTCGTATTCTTCAAATCAAAGAGGGAGTGCTGGGCTCTCAACAAAGTGGAAACAAGTCCACCCGTAGATCCACAGGTCAAACCCCAAGTGCCCGGTGCTCAACAAGGAGGAGGCGAACGTCGTGAGACCCCCAACGGTCTCTCACCCCCTGTAGTTTCCAAGATCACTTGTTTTTAGTTGAAGAGAACGATATGGAAGTGGATGCCTATTGCTAAAACTTATTCAACCACCCGTCATTTCTTAGAAGACCTCGGAGGGCGATGACTGAGTAGAGGAGGAGGGGCCAAATAAGTTGGTTAATTTCCAATTTATAAAAGCAAGTACAAAAGTAAATTATAGATTGATTTACAATAAATAAAGTGCAGCAAGTAAATTACAATTTAAACAATCAACAGAGTCAACCTATGCTTTATTCCTTATGGGAGGTGCCGGTACTTGATCTCTGAACAATAGAATAAATTTACTTTGCAGAAACTTAAAGATTTGCAGGAAATAAATGTGTGCTAATTAGATTTCCTAAAGCCCCTAAGCCTTTCCGCTTTTCATACCTTTGATTCGAGTTCCCTAAAGGGAGATAACAAAGGGTAGAGGATACACGGACAGTTTAGGTTGTATATTCCTTCAAAACAACAAACTAGGTGATAGAAAATAAATATCTAACTAAATGGTTCGTTTGGAAAAGAAATGCTTGAAAGTAAACTAATCTAAACAAAATATACTAATCACACATCAATCTCCCTAAAGGAGAAGGTGGGTAAAAAAAAACTGAAAAAATATTAGATCTACTTGAAAATGAAAGCACAACTAGTGGTCTACTTCCTAGATCTACTTCCTACCTAATTACAATATGATTACAAATTACTTTGAAAGCTTTTAGAGAATACGCACGAGGAGACTCTCCTCGGGCTTGCAAAATAATAATAAAAAATGAGAAAAGATGAGGGTTTGAACCCCTTTGAAACTAGTTGCAAGTTGAGGTGTTTTAGATGTGATTTGGGCAGAACCTCCCCTTGTAAACTATAAAACCTGTTAAAAATCAGCAAGCAAAGCTTGTTGGAAAATGACAGAAAACTCAATAGGAAGTTAGAAAATGTTAGTATAAAAATACAATAATTTTACAGTAAAAATATGGGTTTTAAAATATCAGAAAATTGAATATTAGAGGCATTTCTAGCCACCTAAAACACAGTAAGAAATCAAATCTGAAATATATAATAAAAATATAACATGGATCTATTAAAGAAAACTAGATTTTGCTACTAAACAATAACAAAAATACTAGTTCCTAAAACAGAAAACAAGATTAGAGATCAGGGCCTTGGAGGGAGAACTTTTCCAAGATTGGATCCCTGCAAAGAGTTTAGCTAAAGCTGCAAAACTCACACATAGAGATGAGAACACCATAAATCATGCAAAAGCCTTTGCAAAATCTTACAATGTTAATCACAAGTGCAAATAAAAAAACTTCTACCTACAAGTCTCTCCAAAAAAACCTTTGTAGAGAGCTTCTATGATAAATAATACAACAATAACCAACCATAAATAGTTACCTCACTCTTCAAGCCACAAAATGGGTGCACCAACAAATGTATCCTCCAAAGATTTGTGTATTATAAGCCCCAATAGGGCAACAACATTACAATAGCAAAAAAAAACTTGAGAGAGAAGAATAGAGAAGAGAGGGAGAAGAGAGAGTATTTTGGTAGCGTAACCATGCTCCAAAGAATGATCCTAAAATGAGAGGAGGGGCCTCTCTTTTATAGTTGAAAAGATCCCAAACCCACTCCCAAATCAAGGGTCCAAAACATAGATCTAAACTTTAGCTCTCCTCCACCCTTAGATCTAGGTTTGTTGACTTTGCAAGCCATCCACCAATCATAACTAAGGGTGCCTCTCCAAATCAATGGTAAAAAAGATAGATCCATGTCACAATGAAGTTTAACCCTTAGATCTAGGGTTTCCATGACTCAAGTGGGGTCCCCTTTGACTCAAATTTTAATTTTTATTATTTTAATTTTTTATATTTTATTTAATCTTTTATTTTAATATTTTATTTAATATATTTATTTTTATTCTTTTATTTTTTATCTTTTATTTTTATCTTTTTATTCTTTTATTTTTGTTCTTTTATTTTAATCTTTTATTTTTTTATCTTTTATGTTTTATTTTTATCTGGGGCCTCCTTTGACTCAAATTTTGATTTTTATTCTTATCTTTTATTTTAAATTTTTGATTTTTTATCTTTTATTTTATTTTATTTTTTATTAAGACAAGAGGGGCACCGCACTTAGGAGATCTTCAAAAATTTATTTTTTGGGGGGGGGTTTATTTAAAAATAAAAATTGACTATGCTTAGCCACCCCCCAAACTTAATTACCATGGCCTTATTTGATTTTTTCCTTCAAAATCAAATAATTTAATTTTTCGCCCTAGGAAATTAAATTAATTTCCTAAGAAAAAAAACCTTGTCTTAACCAAAATTGATCTAACTTCCTAATCCCTTGTTAGAATGACATGGGACTTGAACCAATGGCTTAGGGGGTGTCATAGCATTTTCATTTGCATTCATAGCCCCTGTTACAAAATGCCAAGGTTCAAGAGATTACATTATTACATCAAAACTTAATTAATTAACCACCAAATGGTAAAGTTAATTAATTAGGAAAAAATAAAAAATTAAAATTAAAATCTTAACAAAATTCCGCAAGACTACAAGATATGGCTAGCATGGTCATGGACAACAACTTGAAACCTTAGCCACCTCATGGGCTTGATTATCAAAACACCAATTCACCACTTTGGAGGATTGGTGAGTGAAAAACCCAACCAATTAAAATTGTTAATCAACAAAATTAATTGGAAGGGGAAAAAACACTCGGTGAAGAGGACTCCCCTGATAATAAAGTCCATGGTGACATCCTTAAAGGAATGACCCATGCTGACATATAAAGTTACATTAATTATCCCACGCAGAGGAGCGGACATTTCGTGTACAAAAGGGGCAGAATTTCCCTGTTGAGTGAAAAATCCCTAGGATTTTCCATGGTGCAAATTGTACAATATGTACATCTGCAATGTACATGACGTTGCCACCTAGTGGATATAGGTGGGCAACAACCCCTAAGCCAATGTATCACAATAAATTGCATCAATAAAACCTATTCATGTGGATCAAATTAATAATAGCATCATTAACAAATTATACTAACCATTGGCAAGATTTTCCAAGTAAAGTGAATGGCTATATGAGAGCAAAATGACTGAAAATAACAAAGTGCTATGCCATAAACTAGATCAACTTGTAAAACACGAATTATAAACACAAGCACTTAGTTGATCTAATCACAAAATCAGAGTATTGACAAGCTATAAGGATGACTAACAATTGTGAGCATGCATTTAAGGATCAATCTAATGAATTAACACCTAAATACACATTGTTAGTATGATAAACAAGAGCTAATCAACAAATAAAGTTTGTTGTAACTTTCAGATCTGAAATGACTTAATATAACAACAAGTGAAAACTAATTGGAACTAAAATTTAACAGATTAGACCATCCTATTAGCTAGGTACTTGAATTGTTTAACAAAAATCAGAAAATAAGATCGAAATACTACAAGAATTTGAAGTTTGTTTGCTAGTTTATTAGGGTCTTATAGTATGTTGGAGTTGAGGTTCCTTGATAATTTATAGATTTAGAAATTTATGCCAAGGAGGGAGAGCGAATAGATTCCCCTAAGAGTCTTTTAGATCTGATCTTGAAGGGAAATTATCCAAGCACCTGAAAATTCAGAATTTATTAGTAGATAGAAAATTGGAAGAACAACTTGAAAATAAAAGGAATAAACTACACATTCTTAACAAGTAACAATCCCAAAACACCATGTAAGCTACAGCCATGAAAGAGTTACTTAACCCCCCCACCATACCAACACAAGCAAAGTAATGTGATGAAATTTTATTGATCAATGGGATTTCAGAGTTTTTCAACCACAAGTTTGAGGTACTCACCTGATTCCGGACGGCTGGTGGAGTCTTCTCTCCTCCGTAAATATATCTCAGACCAAGGAAAAATCCTCTTTCTTGCTTGGGCCCACTTGGATAGTTTTTCTCCTCAACCTGCCACACAAAGACTGAGTTGGTAAGTTAAATCACCGAACCAAATCAAACTCAGTATGACAAAATGAAAAGACATGCAAATCAGCTAGAGGAATCGCAAGAAATTGGAAGCTTGAGGGAAAAGTGATATCATAGGCATAAACCCCCCTTCATTGAGACAACCAGGGTGCTTGGGGTTAACTCGACTCTCCTTCCATGCATGCAAACACAAAGAAATATGCCCAAAGAAAGATTGGAACTAGGATCTAGCATCTAGCAGAGGCTGGAAAGAGAACATGTCCATCAACATGACCTGGAAACAAAGAGATTTGAACACACAAAATTCTGGTTTGTATTTTTGTTGAAATAAGCCAAAGCTCTTTACAATGGTGGTTCACTCTCTTTTATAGGTTGAGAGTAAGCAAAATTCCTTGCCAAAATGATGAATGCCTGAGATTAAAAGATGAGTGCAATAGATCAACGCATGAAATAATTTGTCATTTACAAAATTCACGAGTGTTGAAAATGACTATCATGGTGAGGGGTGAATTGCCTCTATGCGCCCATGTTCATTGCAAAAATTTCATAAGTGATAACTTGTTTACATTGTTGGGGCCATTGGGGAGAGGGGTGAATTGCCTCTATGTGCCCATGTTCATTGCAAAAATTTCATAAGTGATAACTTGTTTACATTGTTGGGGCGATTGGGGGACCCCCTTGGTGGTACTTTTCACCTTTTACATCAGCTCACATGCTCAGGTACAAGCCTTAAATCATCAAGTGCACCCCAAGGGAGAGAGTGCACGCCACCTTGGCATGCCATGCTAGGAACCAAGTGAAAATGTGTTGTTGCACCAAGGAAATGATGGAAATGTGTCTAAGAACATAATTTAAGATTACCCAAATCACCACTTCACCTTTCCGCTATTCTGCTGCTACACATAATAAACCTTAGTCATTTTTTAAATTGGACTTTGAGATAAAATTTAACAATGCATCCTTAATTATAATTATGTTTTCCTTTGCCCAAAATGCAAATCTAATGCAATGGATGAATTCCTTGACCCTCAAAATCACAGTGTGGGTCAAATTCATGTCAAGATTCAATCTGCAATATGTCTTTTTAAATCAGCTCCAAATAATTAAATTTAGACTAAGGCTAAAATTTTGAACTTTAAAAAATAATACCATATTTAACCAATTAATCAAATAATGCTGCAAATGCTATTTGGAGGGGTTCAATTGACCTCCAAAGCCTGAAACATGATGAATGCTGCCTAAGTGAATGTCCCATGCTGTTGGTTGGTCTTTTTGACTAGGTCAAACCTGGGTTTGACCGAGTCAAAAAGTCAAACTTGGTCAAAATTTGACCAAAATGCAAACTGATGTATGGACCATATATTAAGACTCTAGAAGATGAAACACACTTAATCATAGCCAATATTGACAATTAAATAAATATATGGGTCTATCATGCACAAATGATCACCATTCGACACTTGGTACATAAAACACATATAGCACAAGTGCATAACAAAGTAATGAGTGGAAGTAAAAGTCTGATATACATGTCCATGTCTAGTTTAACTATCACAATGCATTGCATTTATCAGCCTCCCTTCTTGGGTGAAATGAATGGTCAAGTAGTCAACAGGCTAGTCAAGTGGATAATTGATCAATGGAAGGATTGAGTTACTCTTGGAGAAGAGGGGATATCAGGGACCTCTGTGACATTAGTTAGTTTGACAAACGCTAGGGAGCAGGATGTCTCACAGATGGATGACATGCTTAGAAGGTACCCCCTTGACTTAAGTAAGCCCCCCTTTATTTCATTTTCACACTTTCGCTTTTTTTTTCTCATTTTTCTCTCTGATGCTTTTTCTCTCTTTTCTTTCTTTAGATATTTCTTTGGAGCACTTTCTTTATTTTAGAATCTAGATCCTTTAGTTAGCTATTGACTGAAAGGTACTGGCCCTGGATTGCCTTTTGGGCACTCGTTTTGACATGACCTTAGCTCCGCTGGCAGCTGCCGTCGATAGGTGCGACAGAGTTGCCACAATAATGCTTGTTTAGAGCAAGTAGGATTAACCTCTTAATTCAAGGAATACATACCCTCCCAGCCCCCAACCAATTTTAAGGATGGGAAGGCTTGTTTCAAGACTCTAGGGTACACTTCTGGTGACTATACCACCTAGTCTCAGAACCAAACATCGAAAGCTATTTGACAAGAAGGCTAAGTCTTTGAGTAGTTTTGTCACACACATAAAAGACGAGACACTAGGGAAGAGAAGGAGGCCATCCTAAGCAAGAGGTCATAGAGGGGAAACCAATAGGATTTTGTAACAAGGTGGATGAGTGGAAGGTGGATAAGTTCAAGGATGGAACCAAGCGAGAGGTTGTGATTAGTACAATGCACTAGGGAGCATGCGAAAAAAATTATGTATATAAAACCAAAATTAATACTCCCTACAATGTTTACACACGCTATCATTCTCAACATATACTGGATGATTACAAGTGTATAATAAGTCCTACTGCTAGTCAACTTTTCAATAATAGTCATAATAATCCAAATAAAAACCTCTAGGCATATCACCAACCCACTGGTGAAGCTGTAGGATGAACATCATAGGAACTGTTGTAAAAAAACTTGTAGTTGCCCCTTAAGACGAGTCTTATCCAAGACGGTAGAGGAGTTAGGAAACTAAAGAGGTGACCCGAGAGGATCTTGATCCCCGAAATGGATTGGTTGTCATGCCGATAAGGATTCTCTTCCCTTTATGCCACTTAAAAGAGTGACAAAGGGGGAGACCCTGATCTAACCTTGTGGGAAAGGTCTGTTGCCGCCTAATTCGCACCTCGGGTCACATGGCAAAAATCTTCAAGCCACTTGGTGCGACCTTGGGGGCAAGCTCGAGCCAAGTGATGTCACCTGATACTCAACTCCTCCGTCTAGGAAAACTCTTAACGAAACCAAGGGGGTAGACCCTATAAGTTACTAAGACTGATTAAGCTTTAGATGGTGGTTTATGATCGAGTAAGTTGTTTAGGAATTTTTGTAAAACGACACAAGATATTGCAATAATGACTAAGACAACAACATGAGCAATATAAACATTCAACACATTTGCGAATTAAAGAAAACTACTTATATGATAAAAGCAAAGACCAGTGCTAAAATGGAGTCTTGTTGGAGTGCTGAATGTATTGCAATTGTTCTTGGTCAATTTTAAGTTTATGAATTAATGAGTGAATTAAACAAGGGGGAAGGGGACTCTAGATATACCTAAAAGTATGAGGAGTATGTCCAAAACCTTTATCTGATGTGGTTCCATGTGAAGAATATATGGGTTGGATTGGAGTCTCTGGGATGTGTCCAACACTACACCAACGAGGGTGTAGCCTGACGATATCCCGAAGTAACTATCCAGTTGTTCTCGCTTCCTCTGTGAACTTTACCCACAACGGATTAATTCGAGGTGTTGGATCTTCACCTTGGGAGGTTAATTTGAAGATGAGACTAAATTAAACTAGTCACCCATGTTGCTTTTGATGCATCCAACTGGTCGATCGAACCGCAACAGCGCATAGCATACACAATGAAGGCTTTGTAAATTGTAAAGATTTTTTGAACAATGTTTGTTTTTTATTAACTCCCCAAGAGTCTCTTTCAGGTTGTAAACCCTAATCGGGAAAGTAAGGGGATGTAAATTACTAGAAAAAATAAAGGAAAAAACAAATCAAACAAATATTATTTAATTAATCCTACCACACATCTCTTTCCCCTTTTAGGTAACTCTGGAAGTCATGGGGTTAGTATTTGTATTACTTTGCAAATAAAAAAAACAATTTAAAATAGCAAAGTAATAAAAGAAACTACACTAGTAAAAGAAAAATCATGAAAACAAATACCAACGCAAATCCCCCCACGGGGGCTAGGGAGTGGGCTCTGAGGAGCCTACTCAAAACTTTATTAACTTTTTACAACATGGGAGAAATGCACTTTGGTCCTTATACTTTGGATCCAAAGGCTTACTAATTGAAAAAACAATATTTTAACCAAAGGAAACCCCGTGTGAAAAAATGCAAAATTTTCTTGACGTTTTGGGCTGGGTAGTTCAGCCCATTTTCAGGAGATACTTTATAGTTTCCCAACCTAATCTTTCATTTGGTTTTCATATTAATAATGTAATTTAGCCTATATATTGAATTATGTCGTCCCTCCGAAACATTATTAAGATGTCGTTTTATTTTTGATCTGGTTAATGATAGGAGCGCACGTCCTGCTAAGTTTCCATCCGTCATCACGCTTGATATTGAGAGGGTCTTTTTTAATTTCAATCGTTTCTCTTACTCGTCTTCTTGTGTAATGGTCAATGCTGGCGATGACTTTGGTGTCTTCCATGAGAATGTGGTGTTTGGAGGTTATGGAGTGTTCTGCTCATGTGGAATTCTTTATCCGTCCATGAATGATGTCCGTGTTATGTTCTTTTAATCTTGTTACTACAAAGAAACTAGTTTCTCCAATATACACCTTGCCGTAGCCACATGGGATCGAGTACACACCTTTATTCTTCTTTGAGTCTGCTTGATCTTTTGCATGGTCTAAGATTCCACGCAACGTGTTAAATGGTGAGAAGGCGAACCTTATTTGATTCTTTCCTCAGAGCATAGTTATGATTCATCCACTCAACACAGAACCACATTATGAATTTTATCGCAAATCTTGTAGTTGCCCCTAAAGAGTAATCCTATATAGAATGGCAGAGGGGATATGCAACCAAAGTCGTGACGTACAGATACCCCAGCCTCCAAAAGATTGATGGTTGTCATGCCGGTTGGGATATCCTTCGCTTTATGCCACTGAAGCCCAAGTGACAAAGGGGGAGACCCAGACCTTTTCTAAAAGGAAAGACCTAAAGCAAATCACTAGATCAAACCCTAACAAAGAATACGTAAGGTGGGTGCTTGAAATCCTAGATTTAAGAAGAAGCCACAAATTAAGGAATGCGTGGGTATAGGTGGTTAAGGATGTTGGTAATGTTACTCAAGCGAAATGAAACAATGACTTATGGAATTAACGATCAGATCTAGGATCAATGTGTTCGTTCAATTGACCAACCCCGAGACCCTTGGGGGGTTTAGATGGAAATATGGAAATTCCCCATGGTGAGGTTGAATAAGAGAATTAAGGCCTTCAACACACTTTCTTAGATGAAAGATTTGATAGTATGACAAAATTCAAACAAAAACCGGAATCAGAGAATAACACGGAAAACTGACAGACAGGTCAGTGTGGGTGCTCTCGCCAGGGATTAGTGCTGCTTTAGAGTGAGCAGATGGAGTCCAAAAATGGCGCCTAGGAGGGAGAGTAGTATTTTGATGAAGGGCAACAAAACCTAGATCGTCGAATCTGCAGATTCCCAACGCAAATTGATCCGGTGATTTTCCCTAATTTCCACAGGTGATTTTCTAAGTGAAGTTGGTGATGCGCAATGCATGAAAATCAAAATGTTGAGAACTGTTAATTTTTCACAATTTAATTCAATATGATCTAGGATCTTATCTGAGAGAACAACATGTACAACAGATCAAACAAAAGAGACGAGACAAATCATTTCAACAGGGAAACCATAAAGGAGAAAACCCCGCAACTTCCTCAGAGATAGAATGAGCAATAATACAAAACCCCCCAAAAAAGAGATGGTCTTCCGCAACTTCCTCCTCCTTCACTTGTGCGAACTCGTCTTTCTCTCGCTTATGCGAATGAGTGAGTGAGTGAGTGAATGGATAAATAGAGAGGTGCTCCTCTCTATTTATACTTTACTTTCACTTGCCTTTTACCCTAACTGGGTCGACTTCTTCTAGGAGAGTCTAATAACCCACTACAACTTAAATCTAGGCTGACTTCACTAGGGAGTCTAATAACCCTATCAAATACAATAATGACATTCTCGATCGGAGGAATGAAACCTCTCCGTCCAAAGTACAGTGACATATGAATACAATATAAAATATAAAAGTGAATACATTCCCAAGTTACAAATACATCAACACTCCCTCTTAACTTGAAAGGTATTCTCTTGACACAGTTCATCAGCACAAGTCTTTGTCACTGGATCATCATCAAAGCTAGATCATCGTTGTCACTGCTGCTGCTATCGCGACCATCAATCTCCAATCTACTCGTCATAGGAAGTTCTACAGAGCCAACCCTTTTTCATGTTGGATGTAGGCCTAGCCTCCATGTAGGTTGTTATCACACAACTTGTAGTTGTCCCTAAAGGTATCCCATTTGGGATGATAGAGGAGATGGACAACTAAAGAGGTGATCCAAGAAGTGCAACGGTTCCCAATGCAAGCTGGGAGTCACGTCAATTGAGACACTCTTCACTTTAGATTATGAAGAATCACAACCAAGAGGGAGATCCTATAACCAATCAAAGAAGTTTAGCCAAAGCAAAGGTTCATAGGGGAGTGTGTAAATTGAGTTACGGAAACCAATGCAAGCTTAGGTGAGCCCAAGAGTTTAAGTGTGGTTGAAGAGGCTTAAGATATTAGGAATGTTTCAACCAATGAATGAGTTAGGCCACCTAGGAGGACCAAAGAGATAGATCTAACACCATGAAATACACAAGTAGGGCCACTTCCTTAAAATAGGGAAATGATTCAAATGGGTCCCACAAGGTCAAATTAGGGGTGATATGGTGCTAAGGGGTGTTTGATGATGTGGATCTATGGATCCAAGGTAAATTAGACATGCCCGCATATGGGATCTTAGTCTATGACACAATCCCCATGGAGTGCGAATTGACCCAAGGAGACTAGTGCCTTTAGATGGAGTGGCAAAAGGAGTCCAAATTATGCCAAATTGTAGATCAAGGTAGTTAAGGCAATTATCAAGGTGGATTTTAAGTGGCATGCCCCAAGGTAGGCTAGATCTCCATAGATCTAAGCTTGAAAATGCATTACCCAATGACCCAAGTGGGGCACAACCCTCAAAATGAGGAATGGAGCCCGCAAGGAAAAAATCAAAGGAGTGAAGCACTAGGGGTAGGTCATCAAATGAGAGGAGTGCAAATGAAGCGGGATCTCACCTACCCAAGTGAGAGAACTAGCAAAACTCACCCAACCAAGAAGTGCGACCTCACCCAAGGAAGGCTAAGTGCCTTGGAAAATGTGTCAAATGAAGCCCGATTGACACCAAACTATAGATCCGAATTGCTGTGGATGCTATAGAGGTGGGTTCTTTTTATTATTCCCAAAGACAAGCTAGATCCAAGTAGATGTAAAAAAAAAGTGAAAAATGAGGGTTTTAATCAATGAGGGTTTTGAGATCTAAGAGAATAGATGGATAGGATAGAAGAATTTCATACCTCATGGAACATACCTGGAAGATGAAAATGGAAGAGGCTTGTGATGAGGATTACTTCCCACAAAGATCAAATGCCAAACATTGATGAGCCCTTCTTGCCAACGTTTTGCCTCCTTCAACCAAATCGATTTTCCTATTCCTGTCAATCAAGGACAGAAAGATCAATCAATCAATCAAGAATGGAAAGAGATGCATACAAAGAGATGAGAAACATGAATTGTTGGTACAAAAGACAAAACAACTCCCTGTCACCCAAAATGTCCTCTTGAAGCTTGAAGGGTAGGCCTCCCCACCAATTCGCACCCCTCCAAAACGTTTTCTTTGCCTGCAAAACAATGTTAGTTGAAGATAAAATCAAGATGGCCACCAATGTTTGTCAGTGTAGAGGAAGAAGCATTTACAATCACCACAAGCGTTCCACTTCCAAGATCCGAGATGCCCAAGAAAGTATTTTTATTCCAATAGCTCAGAGCCAAAAATCTCTAGATCTCTCCACCCCTTTACAATGAGAAGCTCTCTCCTTTAAATAGGAATGAGAGATAACAAAATCCTAACCACCTTTCAAATGGATGGCTAAGATTAGAAGATCAAAATGTTCTAATCAACGGTTGAGATGAGCTCAACATAAAGTACATGGATCAATACAATAATATAATATATCAATGGACTAAATCACCTTAGGAGAGGGGATCCCACTCAACAAAAAATGAATAAAGCTCATGGTGGGTCCAGGGGGTATTAACTAACACCCCTAGTGTGCCCCCATGGCACAATAAAATTACATATAAATTTTAAATGCAAAATAGTGTCTCTAACGAAATCATGAGCCTCCAAAAGCTCCAGAAAATCATAAAATATGCTAGAGAGATGGATGTGGGTCCATCCAAGTGCTGAAATTGCTGTAGAAGGAGTGGAAGACATCACCCTCATCATTAAAACTCATCCCATGCCATTTCCTTGCCTTAGTAGCCCAAATCGTATTCTTCAGTAGCCATTTTTATTACGTTTTATCTGCCTTGAGAAACGTGATATGGCCCAAACTGCCTCCTAGAGTGCCAACGTTGTCAAACTGAGCCCACTAGGCTCTCTAGGAGGGGGGTAAAATGGTAAAAACAAGTGGTGGACCACCCCCTCCTCGTACAGCACCCTAGGTGAACCAATCAAATCACCTCTCTGCTCTGACATGCCACTCAGCATGGCAAAACTGCACCAGAATGGTATACTGAGACAAATCCTCACTGTAACTGCCTGTAACTGAAAATAAACTGTCTCACTCGACTTAGGTAGCCCAAATCCATCTAAGGTGCATACTCATACACCCTACAGATCTGTGCATGATCAGGTACAATATCCAATATGCCCAGACATATAGAATAATAATCTATAATTAATCAAATAATCAATAATATAACTCAGGCTAACATCAATCTGCTACAAGTGTATAGAGGTTAAGACATGCTCTACAAATCATTCAAATAACAATTATAACAAGTAGCAATCATTTGACTGGCAATCTATCAACCAAATATAGAATTTCTTTAAGTAATTATAACTCAGACCAGACTTTCAAGACCATACTTACTTCATAGTTGTAATCAATTTGCTAGTGAAGGGTGAGGGTTAGAAATCAAATGGTTAGGATAAAGGGTGACTACCAACTTGACACTGTGACACTTTGGATATGGAAATGGGATAATTACTCTAGCATGTGCTGGACAGGCAACAACACAGGGGATGGAAGTGTCTCACAAATGGATAAGCTACGTTCAGAGGTGTTTATTCACCTTGACAAATGCTCACAGTCCAAATCAAATACAAGTGAGGCCAAAAATATTTAGATATAACTTTTTAACAACCATTGCTTTTTGGGCCTTCGAATTTCCATAGCCTTGGTCCATGCATTAATTACACGAATTTTATTATTGAGGCTTCATGCATTCATGTATGTTTAAAAACACTACTTTTTATGAATGTTTTTTCACAAGATATTCATTTCAATACAATGTTCCCCCAAGGTTCTGGGACGGCGGGACGTGGGTTGGGGGAGACGCACATTCGGGATGTGTGGAGACCACCCCCAAATTTTAGAGAAATTCAGCGGGGACGGCGAGACGCGATGGTCATAAAAATTTTAAAAATATTAAAAATATGAAAAATATAAATCCCAAGAATAACAAACATTCATCATTCTGGAATCTGCAATCATGCAATGTAAATGCAAAATTCAAAGTTCAAACACATTATAGGATTTATGAAGATTATCATTATATTAATAATAATTTATAAATATATTATATATCAATATGAATCTATGATTAACATGCACATCATATTTGATAATCTTCAGATTTGACTTTTAAGTGATTGAAAAAATGAATCAATGATACTAGATTGTATGATATTGTATTTGTTTCACGACCATTGATAGTTTAGAATTATATAATATGCTTGAGGTTAGACATTGTAAATTAGATTTAGTTTTTAATATTTTTATTTATGTTTTAAATTTAAAATTTTATTATTATTTAGTTTTTAATATTTATTTTATGTTTAAAATTTAAAATTTTAATATATAAGTTTATAACTTCATAAATAATAAAACTTAAAAAATGGTTTTAATTATTTTTTAATGATTTATTTAATTTTTTTAAATTAAGAAAAAAAAATTTCAGAGTTTTGGAGTTTCGGGGCAGGACGTCCACAAGTCTTGGCGAAGTTTCAGAGTTTCGGTCGGGACGCCAGAAAGTCCCCCCAAGTTTCGCCAAGTTTCACCACCCACCGAAACGTTTCAGTCTGCGTCTCGCCAAGTTTCGCCAAAAGGGGGATGTCCCGAAACGTTTCGGATGGAGTTTCGGAGTCCTCGGGACGCGAGAAACGTCGAAACGCGTCCCCGACCCTCCGGGACGCGTCCCCGTGTAACACTGTTTCAATATAATTCATAGCCAATTTCATTAGGCTTGGCTTGCATTCATGTATGTTCAAAAACACTACTTTTCATGAATGGGTTTTTTTCATAAGATATTCATTTCATTTCCAAATACATTGTATTGATGGCATCGCTATTTGTTTTAGGTTTAGCCAACACAACCTAAGCAACTCAGATCCGAGACACAAATAAACAGGGAATCTTATCCAACAAAGAGGCTCTAGTGGGGAAAGGTCCTCCATGCCACAAGTCAAGTAGTAGGTTGGGATATAAACATAACTCGAAGGTAATGGATGGGTGGAGATAGTGAACAATGAGACCAACACTAGCAAACCAAAGTATGGTGGGAATGATCACCTCTATTCTCCCTAAGGAGGGTAAAACCAATGAGTATGGGTCAAGAACTTCTAGGTCTAAGTAGGGACATACATACATAATATCAATACAACCAAGTCCACATATTTATATGACCGCCAGATCATGACACTAGATGCTAAGACATGTCACAAGAATGAGTATAAAAGCAATAACGAGCAATCACAAGATAATATCCGCTGAGTCACATACATGTAAATAATCAATCTGAACCAACATATGTCCAATGAGAAACTACTGCTGTAAATCTAGGCACTACTAACTGCTCTACAAATGGCTAAATGACTACATCAGTCCTCAAATTTGAGTGTCTCGAGACTCAGTCATGGCATGGGAAAGTACTGTAGTCCATCATCAAATAGTGATCCATCATATATGCTCATCTCAACATCTCATATGTAAGGGAACTGGCTGAAAAGTGTACTGGAATCTGAAAAATATAATATGGTAGTCCGGCTACTATATGTGTGATAACATAGGTCTTCATCATCTCTGCGAGCAAGCCATCAAGTAGGTACATTTCATGACTTATTATATGCCTCTTGCAAAACCTGCAGGATCTCCCAGGACTGATTATATGCCACTACAAAACTTGAAGGAGCATCCTAGGATTGATTACATGCCTTGCAAAACCTGTGTACCCTACAGTTACGTTATCATCTTGAGATCATCTCATCGTCACATGGAGCACAACCCAGATGCACATAACACAACACTTACATCCATCGACATGGGAGGACCAACCTACCACCACCCAAGAAAGGCTCAACAATTACATCAATGACCATGGGAGGACTAACCTACCACCATGTCGAAAAAGCTTCAGCAATTACATCAACGACCATGGGAGGACTAACCTACCACCATGTCGGAAAAGCTCAACAATTACATCAACGACCATGGGAGGACTAACCTACCACCATGTCGAAAAAGCCCGACAATTACATCAACGACCATGGGAGGACTAACCTACCACCATGTCGAAAAAGCCCATGTGCTTCTGTGTCTTCTGGACTCATCACTTCCCCTTCTGCGGCTTCTGGACTCATCACTTTCCATCACCAAGCTTCTCTTTGTAGTATTCAAACTTCACTCTGGCTAGCGGCTTGGTCAAAACATCGGCTATCTGCTCGTCCGTCGCAACATACTAGAGCTTCACTACTCCTCTCTGCACCATATCCCTGATATAGTGATACTTGATCTCAATGTGCTTCGGCTTGTCATGGAACACTGGGTTCTCAGACAACTTCACACCAATGTTTTAAAACTCGGACTCGGACTCGGAACCGGTAATGAATCGGTAATGACTCGGCCGATTTGAATTTAATGACTCGGTTTACTAAAAAAATACATAAAATATTAAATTTTAAAGAAAAACAATATTTTAAAGATTTTAATCCATGCTTGCAAAGCATTAGAGACAAAATATCCAACATCTACTCATGCATATACCATATAAGTGTGAATATATCAAAATGGCATCGAGTGTACTGTGAAATACATATCTAGAACAAAAAACATAATCAATGAGGGCTAAATGGCTTGTAGAGTCCAAAAAACAACATGCTATGATGCCACTACATCATATGTCAATGATCATACATCTCTTTTTGTTTAGCCTTCTCCTTTTCAAATTCATCAAACTGTTGTTGCAACTCCAACCTAATCTCACCAATAAACTCTAAATCAGCTTCCCATGGGGCAATATCTCCTCTAACAGCAGCCAACTGTTGTTTAAATCTATTAATGCCCCCTCCTTTAATCCATGTCTTGCAACACTTGCAATACATTTTCCCTTCAATGACATCAGCATGGATCCATGCCTGATCTTTTCCTTTTAGGGCCAATCTAGAATCTAAATGCAAAGCAAATCTAAACATGCAAAGAAAAAAGAAAAAAATCTTATTATTTTGGCAGCAAACAATAGAAAACAGGACTGATATTTGTCAATTTAATGAGAAAAAAAGAAACAATGGCTAGATGGAAGCTAACACACATCTAGGTAACAGAAAACCGGTATCCAACAATCCAACTCCTCCAATCATGTTGATTGTTCTTCACTGTTGGACGCTCCTCCAAGCCTCCATGAATCCAAACAACAATAATGCCAAATGCTCACAAACATCTTACAACAGAAGTGTGAGGCAAATACAGGGGCAAATAGAGGCCTCAGGTTATGGTTAAAATAAGAAAAATCTTAAAAATAAAAAATAAACATGTTATTTTGGAGTTTGCATTCTTGTGGGTGTCTGCCATAGCTGACTCGATTGACTCGGGTTGCAACTCGGTCAACTCGGCCGACTCAGCCAACTCGGACCCTAACTCAACCGAGTTGGACCCAACTCGGTTGACTAAGTATAAAAGCGGCCACCAGAGCCGAGTTGCAGGCCGAGTCAGCTCGGTCAGGGGTCAACTCGGCTAACTTGGTCAACTCGGACTCGGACTCGGCTGGTTTTTAAAACACTGCTTTACACAACTCTGGTTGTCGCAATATATACAAGTAGCATCCAGGATATGGATCCGGATCCGAATACAGATTCGCTAGATTTTTTCAAACCCAGGATCCGTATACGACAGGGAAACGACAAGTACAAACAAACATAAAAATATTTTTATAATAAATAGAAAAATAGAATGAAGAAACAAAACTAATTAGGAAACACAAGAGTAGAACTATAAGTTATTGCCAAAAAAGAGAGTTCATGTACCATTACTGATAATTTGATAAGTTCTGATATTGATAATTTTCAAAACCATTCCAGCATTGAACTTGAAGTAGGTTATAATAGTGTTTTTGTGAGCTACAACCACTTGTCCCTATCAACAGGGAATAAAGTGGTTTTCTTGAACACTATGGCAAGACTACAGAACAGTGTAGGTAAAGTGAGTAAAAACATAGTACATCAAGATAGATCAACCCTTGACAAGAGACCTTGACCATAAAGATATATCAAATAAAAACGCTGAGAGTAGACCTTGATATTGATATATTAGAGTTCAAGAGCATATCTTGATAGAAGGATAGATCAGACTTTGAGCAGGAATGGGATTTACGCTTTTAGCCATTAGGTGTTTAGGATTTTTTAAGTTTTTCAATAAAAGTTAACTTTTTTGGGGGATCGGTGGGTCATAGAAGCATTGGAAGTTGCAGGATCCGTTTGAAAATTTCAGGAATTGTTTGATTTCTCGCATGATCCGTTTGAAAGTTTCAGGAATTTTTTGATTTTTCACACGATTTGTTTCATGGGACCTGGATACGTTTCCTTCTGCAGTGGATCCGTTTCCATGGTGTGGATCCGAGGCGGATCCGATATAGATACGTATTAGATCCGTGGATCCGCGGATCCTACACACCGAGGTGGTGGATCCGGTAACGAAGCTTTGCATGTCGGACTTTGATTTGAAAATGAAACAATAGAAGTAGATTCCTTAAGCAGGGATTGGAGGGTGGATTAAAAAATAGAAGCTCGATTTGCAGAACCTAAGATTGTTAACCTTGACTCGTCATGAGATTGAAGAAAATGGTCAAAGGAAAGATTACACAGTTTAGGCTTAGGTTGACCATCTTCAGTGTTGCAAAGAGCCAAAGGGGTTTGATTTCTTGCATTTCTCAATATATAGCATATGACACATAATGCATGTAATGATGGTAGACATATTGCTTCAAGTTTTAGCTAACACTCTTCGGGTAACTAGGGGGAATATCCACAGTCAGGACCAAACATAGGGGGAAATCGACCAGAGAGGTCAAGGCTTCAAAACCCAACTCACCTAAGCTCAGGAACTAACACCAACGGGTTCTCCTGGCCAGAAGGTGTTGCTGCTGCAACAACTCCCCAACAAATTTTTCTTATCCTGGGCCCCCCCTTATATTTCTAGTCTTCAGTTTTTCTTAAGTTGCTTTTGCCTTCTTTATGACTTAGTTTCTTTTTGCAAATAGAAATTTTTTTTAAAGAAAAACTCATTTTTTCCACCCGATGTATCGGATGAACTCACAGAGTTTATCCGATACAGCGAAGGTTCTACCTGGTCAGCTTGCCAATCTTTATGTCCTTTTACCTTTTTCGGAAGACTCACATGAGTTTACCGATACGTCGGTTAAACTCTGATGTCCGCATCTGATGTGTCGGAAGGCGGGTCCTTTTCCTTCGGATGGCTTGTTGACAGCCTTTCCGACGCTTTTGCCTTCTTTATGACTTAGTTTCTTTTTGCAAATAGAATTTTTTTTTAAAGAAAAACTCATTTTTTCCACCCGATGTATCGGATGAACTCACAGAGTTTATCCGATACAGCGGAGGTTCTACCTGGTCAGCTTGCCAATCTTTATGTCCTTTTACCTTTTTCGGAAGACTCACATGAGTTTACCGATACGTCGGTTAAACTCTGATGTCCGCATCTGATGTGTCGGAAGGCGGGTCCTTTTCCTTCGGATGGCTTGTTGACAGCCTTTCCGACGAAGCGGATTGACTTGGCGGAAGGAGTTATGTTTTCTCTTGCTCGTTATTTCGGAAGAATTAATTGAGTTCTCCAGCAAAGCCCCGACTGCTATTTCGAATGACTTTCTTGTCCGCACCTGATGTTTTTCCGGAATCCCAGCCGATACCGAGCTAAGACATGAGTTCATTTTCGGAAGAGAAGTTTCTTGTCAGCCGATGTGCGTTGGATCGCTTCAAGTTTTCCATCTGACACTATCGGAGGCGCTTGCCCCATCTCACCCGATTGTCTCCGGAGGATTCACTTGATACCCTGCGGCTAGAAACTATTGAAGCCTCCAATAAGTTTCGGCGGTGAAGGGAATACTCCACCCGATGAACGTTGGCCACCTCTCGAGTGGTCACCCGATGCCGTTGTTTGTTTTGAATATGGTGCCGATGCATTGTTCTGATTAAATGCCATCAAAGTCTCTCACGTGGACCATTTATTAACCCTACGGCGAAGTCTTTTTAAGCACCAAGGGCACTTGTCACGGTCATTTGTTGTCCGTTGAAGTTGTTGGTTTTTTGCTAAGCGAGTTGTCAGTCGCGTTGTGGATCCAGTCAGCTGTGGAGGGACAAAGCACGTTCCAGCGCGTCATTCTCTTCGCTAGGTAGAATTTCATCATCATGGTTAGTCATCTTGACGTTATTGGGGTTTTGGGTTTTAGGGTTTTCCCTTGGTTTCTTTTATATACCTGGTTTTTTTTGGGGTTTTCCTTTGTGATTGTGTATGTTAGATTTTTTGAGGTCGCTCCGCTCATGGCTCGTGAGGCGTTGAGTTTTTTCCACTTGCCTCGCGCCAGTTGTTGGCTCCGCCCTCACCATGGGAGTTTCAATGGCAGTAGGTTGTAGAGGGGCGATTGTGTGCAGACTGGCATTTCATCGTCTGCACCACTCAGCTACTTTTTTGTGTTGTGGATCCAGTCAGCTGTGGGGGGACTGAGCACGTTCCAGCCCATCATTCTCTTCGCTAGGTAGGATTTCATTATCATGCTCAGTCATCTTGACGTTATTGGGGTTTTGGGTTTTAGGGTTTTACCTTGGTTTCTTTTATATACCTGGTTTTTTTTGGGGCTTTGCCTTTGCGATTGTGTATGTTAGATTTTTTGAGGTCGCTCCGATCATGGCTCGCGAGGTGTTGAGTTTTTTCACCTGCCTCGCGCCAGTTGTCAGCTTCGCCCTCGCTATGGCGGTTTCACTGGCAGTAAGTCGCAGAGGGGCAGTTGTGTGTAGACTGGATTTTCCCCGTCCCACTCAGCTTCTTTTTCAGAGAAGCTCGGGCAGGGAGGTTATTATCTTTGGCCAAGTAAAGGTGTCTTGGGTCAAGGGTTTTTTAAACTGTCGCGAGTTGTGGTGTTAATATCTTGGCAGGCATTACTCCATTGATGGTCTTTGCGTCCCAAGGGTGGAGGCTTTTTCTTTGCTTAGGGCCATTCTAAACTAGATAAGTTCAACTGTTGGTCGTGTAGAAAACTGTGGAGAAGCTTAAGCCTGCGCCCAGCTCTCGCTATAGCATTACTTTGTTACTGGTTGAAATGTTTCAGGATGATGTGGTAACGATTGTTGTTTTATATGAGTTCATATATATATATATATATATATATATGCATCTAAGACTTGTTTTGATGGTTTTGACAGCCTTAATATTTATTTAGCACCATGCCTAGAAAAGGGAAAAAGAAGGTTCAAGCTATGGAAGACGATCCAGAAGTGGAAGTTATCACGAAGGTAGAAATCATATATGAAGATACTAAACCATTGACTGGAGCCGATCCAGAATTTAGATGGGGCCAGGGATATCAATTGATCAAAGACCATACTGTCCCAGGGGCAGGTTTAGAAGATATACCGATCTATACAAATATAAAGAGGTCAGCTATCATGAAGGCGTCCACTTGTCCTGAACTCTTTCCATGTTCTGAAGTCATCGGTTGGATACTTCCAAGAATAGACATAGTCAAGATGATCTTGGCAGATGTAAATGGGCAAGGTTTTGTTGCTTATAGTCCGACATATGTAGCTCAAGCGTGTAAGCTACCCGTAGCTCGGATGTATTTAACAGAAAAATGGTTGAAGGAGTTAGACCTGGATATTTTCGACTGTATAAAGAAGATGATGATCCATGGGAAGCAGTTCGGTACAAAGCCTACTGGGGAGTATGAAACTGTGAATTTACGTACTCCATATAGGCTTATAGCTTTGATGTTGAACCGAATCTTTGGCCGAGCTAATGGAAAATTTTATAAGATAGGCTGGGTACCAGTGATTTACTTTGTAGCTACCAGGGGCACTATTTTCAACTGGGCTGACATAGTCTCACACAGCTTATCCTCATGCATCAGCGCAGCACTTGCAGGTACGTCGTAAAAGAAATTAGAATTCTAAATGAGCTCTTTCCTGGTTAATTGCATCTTATGTACTCACTAGTTCCCAGCGCTGAACTGCAAATGGGATAAGACAAAGACCCTTGTGTATTCTGCATACCAGCTCTTCTAGGCCCATAAATATCACAGTTCTTACAAGAACATCTGTGAAGACTTCATAATGCCACTCTACAAGCTAATATTCCTCATAGAGTGCGATTGCATGTTTGAAAAGACATTAGAAGTAGTGGAGGAGAATGGCAACTATTACCTTTCTGAAGAAGGCTTGTACATAAGGATGTATGGGGGGTCCAGAGCCCCTTCTCTGTTGCCAAAGTATGCTACTGATTACATTGTGCACAAGGAGGTGGTGAGGCAACTTTATATAGACGGGATTGGAAATTTCTTGTTTGAGCAGAAAAGGTTGTGTATCCACCTCTCACATTCTATATAGGTAGTTACAAGTTTGCCAAAGTAAAGAGTGCGTCTGAGTTTGTAAAGGAATTAGAATATTTTCATTTTGGGGAAAAAAGTTTCCACAGAAATGATTCGGCAAACAAGATTGCAGATTATTGTGCGTCAGTAGGAGTGAATTTCGAATACACAAACTACTAAGACAAAGATGAAGAGATTTTCCGCAACGCCCGCAATATGATAGCCTTGAACCGGAGGTTCAAGAAGAAAATAAAGATTGTGGGTGGCAAAGGAGGCAGCAGTAGATTTCGAGGAGAAAAAACAAGAGGAAGAAACTGCAAGGAAAAGAAGAAGCCCACAGGTTGTTTCAAGAAGCAGAGCAACGTTTAGCTGAAGGAGGCTGGAAGAATTAAGAAGGAAGCGGCTGAACGAGCAAAAGTAGCGGAAAAGGCAGCCGAAGAACTAAAGCAGAAAGAGCAAGAAGACTGGGATCGAGAGAGTCAGGATCGGGGATAGGATCAAGATGATCGCATCGATCTAGTTTTTCCATCAAGCAGCATGACAACAACGGATCCAGCTCCCGCGTTAGAATTTGGGCTAATTCCTTTTATCCCATCTCAAGAGTAGGCGGTAGCCGACCTTGATACAATTTTCTATGATAAAAATAAGAAAAGGATCGTCATGAGAACGAAAAGATGGTGGACACCAAAAAGAGGCATATAGGAGTTATGGTAACTGAGAAAACGGTTGTACATGGGACTAACAAGGATCCTAAACTCCTTGCAATGGCAGGTGTAGCCTCAACCCTCACAAATGCAGATAATGTGGATAAAATGGTTGATGATTTGGAACAATATAAGGAGAAGATGTCTCAAATGAGGGAAACTTTAAGGAAAGAAAGATGTGAAGGACAAAGCTTGAAAAGAAAACATGAGGACGGTATCAACGAGCTGGAGAAATTTAAAGAGGCATGCCAAATTTTGCAATCTGATAAGGATGCCTTGGTATTGTCAGTGAATATCATTGAAGGAGAAAAAAGGGATCTCGAGAAGAAAGTTACAGAAGTAGAACAAAAAAGGGATGCAACTAATAAAAGGGTGGAAGAGTTAGAAGTTCAAAACAATTTGCTAAATGAGCAACTCCAAGCAGCAAAGGAGAAACAACTGGATATTGCTGCTTTCCGAAATCAAGTATCGTTGTTGTAGAAAGAATTGAATCAAATGTACAAAGTTAAATAGATTGAAGCAAGGTTGAAAGAGATAGCACAAAATGCAGCAGAGCTCCGGAAGAAGTTTTTCGACGTGGCAGAAATTGTGCGAAGCCAACTCACTTGGATTGGAGCTCATTCAACTTTCCTGGTAAACATGCCCCAGAAAACCTCAGGAAGTATCAAGATGGAATTGGCGATATTAAATTTTGGCTGCAAATAAGTAGTACGATTGAACACAGCCATTCATAAAACCAAGGAGAAGTGTACCGAGTTTTACAAAGGAATGTGTTCAATCCATCATCAATGCCAGATTTTAGCAGGTACCCCAGAGCAGGAGTTCCCAGCCAGAGAGAACCATTTAAAGAATCTCCAAGACAGGTTACAGATAGGAGAAGAAAGCATATCTAAGATTGAGTGTATCAGTGAGGAAGCCATTGGAGTCTCGATTGTACAGGTTTCAGTACACAAGCATCTGTTTGAAGAGTTGCTGAGTCAGAACGCGCCAAAGGTCAAGGAAATAGAGTCCCAGTTGTCAAAACATGAGATAGCAGTGCGAGTGTTGGAGCCAACTGAATATCGAATTATAAATGAAGAAGCTCAAGCATGGGATGCGTACATTAAGAGTCAAACTGGGTCCACCTAGATTATTTGACTTATTCACAAGTGGGAGTTTTCTTTATGTAATATTTTGTCTTAGGTCCTTGTCCTAGTGAGCACACTAGAGGACGAAATTTTGTAAACAAAAGGTTAAGGGAAGCCCAAAGGGTAGGGAATACCAAGAGTCATGTTGAAAATGTATAAATATAGATAGAATTGAATAGAAGAGGACTTTTCTAGCTCTAATATACGAAATACTTGTTGTAAGAGGAACTGTTTCTTGTTATAATAAAGAGGATAAAAGTTCTGTTGGAGAAGGAGCTGTTGGAGTTTCAAATGCATGCTGTGTAGATGGTTGAATATAGAATTATTTATGTTTTAGCTTACTCTGCAAATCTGTGAGATTGTTCTAACTTCTGAACTACTTCTATGTTGTGAATGATTTCCTTTCCTTATGATGAATCTTATGCAACAAATGAGTAATGAATGCTTTAACAAACACTGAGCTATCTTTATGTTAATTTTTCTATTGTGTTTATGTATTCCGAATTTATCAGCTACCTGTAAAATTCTTTGTGCATAAAATGCAGTACATTACTCATCTAAATAGTGATCTTGCTCCCCAGGGATAGCTTAGATAGTTTAGTTTAGCATAGCTGTTATTTGCTTTCTGTGATTCGAGAACAAAGGGGATAAGATGGGAGGTAAGAACCTACGCATCACATTGTGAAGTCTTTGTTTCCTGATCATCTACATTTAATTTAGGCACTTGCATATCAATTATAAACATAAAAAACACACATAAACGGTGGATCGGGCCGCAACCGGTAAGATAGATTTAAAGCTTCATTTAACTCTACGGTAGCCGGGTCGCAACCGGTAAGATAGATTTAAAGCTTCATTTAATTCTACGGTAGCCGAGCTGCTAACCGGGCGGATTCCCCACACCAAACGATAAACGATCTAATTGGGAACGGTTATTGGGGAGAATCCCTATTGTCGGTACCTGGGATTTTTCCAGGCATCAACAGAAGGATCAAGGATTCAACAAGTTTTGTTGTACAACTCAGAGTTGAGACACAAAACAACATGGGATCTATTATGCAAAGGGGTCAAAGTAGGGAAAATGATCTTCAATCTCATAGGTCTTAGTCAATCATATGTCACGAGAAGAAGAACAATTATGATTGAGCTGGATGGATGGGGGAAAGTGATACATGGAACCTGTAAAGCACCTGAGTTTAACGGTTGTATAAAGCATGGCATAAACAATAGTCTTCAACATTAGACTCTTTAATAATTTCTTAGGACAGGTTTAAGCATCATATATATAAGCATAAGTCACCATGATCATCCTAGCATAATACGCCTAGGTGTTTAACATACATCACAGAGCAGAAACTTACCAAGGAGCCATATACTTGTCTCACCATATACATGTCTCCATCTGACAAGCCCCTATATAACTCTGTACCATATCTGATATGCTACTCTGCTCAAATGAACTAGGTCACCATTGAAATCATCTCAATGGTCAAGGAAATCTCAGTCTTGGCAAGATCACCATAGGTCACCATGACCATCCTAGCATACTAAGCCTAAGTGTTTAACATACATCACAGAGCAAAAACTCACCAAGGAACCGTATACATGTCTCACCATATACCTGTCTCTATTTGATAAGTCCCTCTATAACTGTGTACCATATTTGATATACTACTCTGCTCAATGAACATAGGTCAGCACTGAAATCCTCTCAATGGTTAAGGAAATCTTAGCCTTGGCAAGGAAATACTGCTAAACAAGGCTCTGAAATGGCTAAGGCTGTAATGATTCATGATAAAACCTCATGTGGATGAATAACTCGGAAAAATAAAGTGGTCAATCTGTATGATGCATCATGGTAGCCCAGCTGCAATATATATGTGATAACAATGACCTCCAAAGTCTCTTTATTTCTCAAATGAACAGTGATTACAATGTGCAAGCTCTTCCTAGTACATTCCAACTAGTTTGAAATGGGAGAGGGATGCATTATTTATAGCCAGAGCAAGCCCAAGAGGGTGCTACTAACACTAGCACTAGAACTCAGGTGATGAGAGTGATTTATGAGATTGATTTAGAGTTGAGTGAAGTGATTCCATGGAGGAGGCGCCACCTCCCATGAGGTAAGCGACCTCACTCCACCTACCATGCCACCTCCTCACTCCAATTCGCATGTGTAAAAAAACCACCACGATAATACACTCACATTGGCCATGATGTGAGCATGAAGGTGAAACCTTGGCCAAATCGCATGGTATCACAACTTGCTTAATAGTGACGCTTTTCTCCTAGGAAGAAGTCGCATTCATGGGGACTATACCAAGTATACAACAACTTTAAAAAATCATTTTTTGACTTTGTTTTGATATTTTGTCTTATGTCAAAATGTTACACTTTTAGAATTTAAGTGTCATTTTGATGCTCTGATAGAGAAAAATGACCATACGTGACTTTTTGATCACCTAGAGTCTAAGTAACAGGACACTTCCAAATAGGGCCCGTGTCCCGTATTCCACGTGTCGGACACGACACTTGCCCTAATACGTGTCTGACACCATAATTTTCGTGTCCCAAAATCTGGACACTTTCCAACATGTGTCGGACACTTGCCAGGAACGTGTCTTGATTTCTGGACTTGTGTCCTGTCAAAAAGGGTATAAAGGAGGAGGAGGATAGAGGAAAGAGCTACGACAGTACTGTTAATTTTGACATGGAGGAGCAGGAAGACGACTGACAATGGCTAGTACCATTGATGAGCTATGGTATTCTTACCTGTGGCTATTTAGTATTTTCATTTTGTATCTAGTAGTACAGTAGATACTAGACTTAGTACTAAGTAGTATCCACTCTATTTTGTATTTGTCGGTGGCATTCTCTGGCTATCTATGTAATACATTTTGATTTTTTGTGGTTTAATGAGAAATATCAAATATGCAATTTATGGTTCAAAGTTCATGATTCATTGATAATTTTATTACCGATTCATCATTGACAAATTTCAATTGAATGATATTATGATTGATGTACACTGTATATACTTCTAGTTTTTAAAAAATGTAGATCTTTATGTATTTTTATAATATATATATATATATATATATATATATATATAATTTTTTAATATATATATAAAATGTGTCCCCCGTGTCCTATTTCTGGGGTTGTCGTGTCTCGTGTCGAATACTCGTATTTTCGTCTCCTTCGTGTCCCGTGTCCTCGTGTCATGTGACTTAGCCTAGAGTTTATGAAAAGTGGGTCTTGGGATAAAGAGTATGCTCTGAGCATTAAAACGAGCATCCCCATGCCAAATTTCGCCTTCGGATCAAGTTTTTAGGCCATTTACAAGTTTTTTGATTAAACCATTAAAAATGGCTTAAAAAACGGAAAACATTATTTTTCTCGTAATTGAACAAAAATCTAGGGGGACATATCACATGTCCATACGACTCAATACCGATGCCTAGCATGCTCATATACATTGACACGTGGACTTTAATAACTGTTGTTGTATTTGCAACTTCAGAAAATATTCTGATGTATATTATCATTGTATGATGTTGTACCCCCTTTGGAGACGTGTTTATCTCCTTTCGGGATGTCATTATTGTGCATGGTCCTTGAGGTACAACCTCCGTTGTAAGTTGGGGCAATAGTCTCGAGTATAATATAATGTAATGTACTTTCAGAGTCTCTCTAGGAGAAGTCGACTCTGTTAGGGTTAGAAGGTCGGCCTAGTCAAGTTGGGAGGTCAGTCACTTGAAGGGTATAAATAGGGAGGCACCCACTCTCCTTTATACACACTCACACTCACTCAAGTTTGCATGAGGAGAGAGAGAGACCTATAGAAGACTTCTTATTATTGGGTTTTTCCATCTTCTGGTATTGTCATAGTGACGAAACTATTCTGAGGAAGTTTGTGATGTTTTCTCCTTTATAGCTTCCCCGAGGAAAATATTTGTGTCTTGTGTATCTGCTCTATTTTATGTATGTTGTTGTGCTTGCTATTCTTTCAGATAAAGATCTTGATAAAGTTGAATTAGATTAGAAAAACTAACATAGTATCGAAGTCTCTTTAAAAGAAGGCACTGTGCAACAATGGAAACTAGGGCTTCCTAGTTCAAGGTCTTCTCTCTATAGATCATCAAGAAAAAAGGGCTAGGCTAATTCGCCTTAGAAGGGCACATCTTTTGGTGGAAGCAGAATCAAGTTTGAAGAAGTTTCATTTTTGACCCTGACACTAGTGCCAAGAGAAACTAGGGCATCAAGATTCAGAGGCTTCCCACCTCAGTCTTAAAAAAAGGACCTTGCTGAGCAACTTGCCTCAAGGAGGAAAATCTTTCTATCCAGACAGAGTCCCCAAACTCCAAGTTTGGAAAATTAGGGTTTCTGTGACAAACCCTAGGTTAGCCAACTCCGAAACCAGGTTGGACACCTCAAATCGGTAAGATCTAAATCTTTGCTATTTCCATTTGAGGTTCTCATTCAAAAATGTCTCATCATACTCAGCTTGAGGACAAGCTTGGAGGAGCTGATAACTTCCAAGCATAGAAGTACAGGATCTCCTTGATCCTTCAAGAAAATGATTTGGATCAGTATATCGGTGAAGAAGTTAAAGAGCCAGAGTGTAATATCCCAAATACTGATATTTTCTAGTTCTATGCAAAATTTAAATGTAGTCATTACTCAGTAGAAGATTGTAAGAAGGAGCTGCGTTGCAAAATTACTGAAATAGCCGGGCATGCAAATTGGCATACAAAATTTCCCTATATTATAGCTGAATTTAGGGTTAGGGTTTGCAGGATAGAATGAACACTTACCACTGATAAGACGGCTGAAATTGCTCCAGAGAGAATATGCATGCAAGATAAACTGAACTGATGAAGAGATAACCTCTTTTTCCTCAGTAATTCCCTCAGCAGTCTGAATCAGCTAAGCTTGGCGTTTTTGATGAAGGGATGGTCAGTTTCAGCGGAAAGTTGGTCGGAGTGTAGGTGTGCCCGTGCCGGAGAGGATGGCTAGAACATGCAGGAGTTTGGACCTCTCTAGATACCCTAGTGAATTGATCTACCTGACTGATGCTCATGCCCCCACACCTCTGTATTGTGCTGCTAGCTACTCCAGGTGAGCAATCCGGTGGCTGATAATCACTCAAGGCAGTAGAGTGGTCTTGTCACTGAGGATGCAGGCCATATGGAGAAGAAATTTGGTGATCCAGAGTCTTGATGAATGACTTGGGTTTCCCAGCTAAATTCCCCAGCTGTACGGATGAACTTGCAAATAATCTTCTGGCATACACGGGAACACTGAATAATGATCAATGCAATGGAGGCGGTGTCAAACCTGGATGGTTTATCCTGAATGAGACTAGGGCAGAGATCTCACTGCTGAAACCTCGTTAGCTGAAGACGCCGTCTTCAACCCAACTGCTATGGCCGCATGCTGTGCTGCTACTCGAGCTCCAAAATCAATAATAATCAAAAGGTATCTCTTTAGGCCCCCTCATCCTTCTTGAATAGATCCTTATGCGCTTTTAGGGTTCGCATGTCCTTTTAGGGTTTGTGCTTTTACTTTTGCATGCATGCGATTTTAATTTGATGAATCCTAAAGAGAAAAGGCTTCTTTTAGCCTACTGCTGACTTTAGTACTGAATGTGTGTCCCGAGTTGTTCTAAGTACCAAATGTCCTTACCTCTTATGCAGTACCCGTTCGAACCTATGGGGATTAAGTAGGTTAGCGGGTGTTTTGTTGCCTAATCGGACGAGGACATTACACAGAGGGAGATGAGGCTAAGGCTACTCATAAGAAGAACTTGGTTAAGGCCAAGAGAATCATTGTAGATTCTATTAAAGATCATCTCATCCCCCATGAGCCATCCTTGAAGACACCAAAAGATGTGTTTGATGCTTTGACAAAGATGTTCAAAGGAAAGTACATCAATCGAAAGATGACATTGAGGAACCAACTGAAGAATGCGAAGATACAAAACTCAGAAATCTAGGTGAAAGCAATTGAGAAAGTGAGTTAGAAAGTTGCTTTCTCAAGGTCTTTGTTTGCTTCTTAAGGATAGCAAACAAATCTATAGCACTTAATTGCTAGATCTGAAATTAAAATCAAATACTAACTTACTAATGAAGCCTTTTCTTCTTACGAGATAAATAACTTGAAACAAGAAAGCTAGTAGTCTAGATCTGAACTAAGAAATGATAATGCCTTGAAACTTTGGCTAGATCTACAAAGGAAAAGTGATTTAAGATCTATTTATGAATGTGGATTTAACTATAGATCTAATAATGCTTTTTTTCAAAAGGAACTAGAAGGAGGAGTGGGAAGCTTGGAGAGAAAGAGTATCCTTGAGGCTTCACTTGTGGGGTATCGAGGGACTTTATTTGCAACAAATATTGTCAGAAGAGAAGAGAGATCAAGCAAGATCTTCCACGCCTCCACCTAAGCAACCTGCACATCACAACACTTGCAAACCAAGATCAAGTCTAGAAGCACACACGTTAGAAATCACAATGAAAACATTCATAAACGAATGAAGCATTCAGTGAGATCTCTAAACGTTCTTACTCAATAGATTAACAAAATAAACAAATTGCTTAATCTACCTTACAAAATTGATGCCAATCCTTCAAGCAATCTAGACTAGATTCAAAGCAAACACATGGATCAGATATAGATCACCTCCATAGAGCTCAATGATAATTCATCCACTCACCAAAGCACCACACAAATTGACCTCCAATGTCTCTTTAATTTCTCAGATAAACAACGATTACAATAAGCAAGCTCTTCTTAGAGAATTCCAACTAGTCTAAATGGGAGAGATGCATGCTTTATTTTTAGCTTGAATGGGCCATGAGGGGCGAATCCATAACTGGAGCTAGAGAGGGCATCAACCATGAGAGAATCAAGGGAAAAATTCTGTTTGAAATGGAGTGGAACAAGAGAGGTAGGAACCACCTCTCCAAAAGGGCATACACCAACCCACTCAACAATTGTCACCTCAACAAGGCGTCAAGCTCTAAAGAGGGGTGCATTCTCTAACCAATATGCACTCACCACCAACTCAATCAACACTGAAGTCAACTCTTTAAACATGGAGCTAACTTGCTTGTGAAAGAGGAAGAGATTGCCATTGATTTCAATCAAATCAGACAAGAATCCACTGATTTAGGAATTTTGGATTTTCTCTCCATTTTTTATTTTTTCTATTTTTTAATTGACTTTTTTGATTTTTTGGAGATTTTTGACTTAAGTTTATCACTTAAAGCTTAGGAAAAGTGGGTCTAAGGGTAAAATGGGTTCTTTGAGTTAGAAAATCTGACTTCTAACCACACTTTTATTACATTTATAATTTTCCCAATTAAGCTATTGAAAAATAGCTTAAGTCTATGGGAAAAATTATTTTTTCTCAAAACTTGAAATAAAACCTAGGGGGACCTAGCACATGTCCATATGACCCAATATTAATGTCTAACATGTTCATATACACTGACACATGAACTTTAATAATCTCCCAAGGTTTAACCACCAAGACGACCATTCCAGCTTTGGAAGAGACGATGGAAAACTCGAAAATTCTAAGTCATTTATTCAACAACATATAATTAACAAGGAAAAAACACCTTGGAATACCCGGATTGATGTTTAAGTCTTAGGAAGTCAAGTTTTTTACAAAAAACCTATGTTAGCACATTTTTTACAATCTCCCCGCAGGGTAAGGACGTGGTAAAAAAATGAAAAAGGGGCCGTGGTAGGCCTGAATGGACTTCTGAACTTTGAATTTGGACAAATATTTGTTCATCTTTGGCGGCTCAATAGAAAGTCCAACTAGATGCAACCTAGTTGGTAACACTCTTCACAACTATTTCTTGGATCTAATACTTTTTAATATTTATCCTATAGGCACCTTCTCATCTTCACAACATTCAAGCTTGAGCTTGAAGGCCTTTTCTTCCATCTCTTAAAATTTCAATATTTCTCTCTTGGTTACATTTTTACATGTCTAAGAAGCTTTGATCTCATTAAGAGTTTATGAAATATTTTAGCTTGTTTACATGTTTTGTTAGTTAGATCTAAAAGTGCCATCAAATCATCATTTTAAGCTTAGATCTAACATTTGCTCGTTAGTTCTTGAAGTTATAAAACTTTTCTAATCTTTTGCAAGTACTTAGCATTTGTATTTTAATGTTAGAATTAGTTAATCCACTAACTTTGAAGAGAGTTTTAGTTGGTTGATTTTTCAGATTTGATGAAAGAAAGAGAAGGATGGTCTGGCGAATTTTCAATAGATTGAGCCATCCAAAGATCCATAAATTCTTCTTCTTTTTTCTAGTCTCTTCTAAAATATTGTAAACCTCCCCGATCCTATTTTTAAAGGATCAAAGGTATTCTTTTCTTTCAAAGCACTTTGTAACCAACATTAATAAAAGGCAAGTGGGCTATAAAGCTCCCACACCCCTCTTCCCCCATTGGGGGAAGCGTGTATTGCCCCTTGTTTGGTTTTGCATTTCTTTCCTTTATACCTTAAGTTAATCTTTAGAGTAGTTATTTCATTTTTGTTAATAAAATTAAATCAATCATTTCATTTTTTTCGTTCTTTCTATTACTTGTAAAAGACCACTAACCCACTATGCTTTCTTGAAGTACTGTAAGGGAAAAGAGATTCGTAGTGTAGTAATTAGTTCACAATTTTTTATTTCCTTATTTGTAAGTAAAGTAATGAACCAGACCTTGCTCTCACGAAGTATGCTTTCGCTATCACATAAAGGTCTTGCATGAGTATGTAATGGATGATCAGAAAAGAGCCTCTTGGTCACTAGTAATTAATACAACATTTATTTTTGGCAATCAAATTGGAACAACTGTTTAGCTCTTTCCATGTATTCTCTTGTCCATAGTAGGTTCACCTGAGCCTTGGAATAACCAAAAGCAGATTGTAGCATTTGATAAATTTCCACACTAATTAAAATTTAAATCTCACCTTTAATTAAAAATGACTTCCCCTTAAACAAACGAAACATCCAACGTTTCGAAGCTTGTCATTTGTGGATAAATTCTTTAGAGAAAGCGGGACCATCTAGATAATGACCAGGGGGCCCCGTAAGGCTACATCCTCCTTTGGTGTAGTGTTGGACACATCCCCGCGACTTCGATCGATCCCACATTTTCTCGTGTGGAGCCATACTTGTCAAATTCGGACATATTTATCATACCTTTTTTGGTATTGTTATCACATATACATTTGCAGTCGGGTTATTGTTATCACATATAAATTTGCAGCTGGACTACCATGATGCAACATTCCGATATATCTCTTATTCTATTTCGAGCTATTTTTCGCATGGGGTTTTAGCATGGATCATTATAGCCTCAGCCATTTCAGAGCCTTGTTCATTAGATTTTCCTTGCCGGGATTAAGATTCATTGGTCCATTGAGACGATTTCAGTGTTGACCGAGTTCATTTCAGCAGAGTAGCAAATCAGATGCGGTACACACAGTTACAGAGGGGCCTTAACAGTTGGAGACAAGTCTATATGGTGAGATCAAGTATATGCTTCTTTGGTTTGATTTTTCTCTATGATGTATGCTAAACACCTATGCTTGTCATGTTAGGATGATTATGGTGACCTATGCTTTTATGTACTAAATGATTGAACTTGTGTTATGATTAATCAAGGGACTTGATGTGAAGACTATTGCTCATGCCATGCTTGTACAAATAGTAAACCTTAGTAATGGGTTGGTTCCATGTGTCATTTGTCCCCGTCCATCCAGTTCATCCGTTGTTAAATTTATCCCATGACTTACACTGTTTGAGACTTGTGAGATTGGAGATCTTTTCCCCATGTTGACCCTTGTGCATGATAGACTCCATGTTGTTATGTGTCTTTGGTTATGAAGTATGTGACTTAGCCAGTGTGACTGGGTTCACTGGGAAGATCTCCTTTAGTCCTCAAAACAAGTGCTCCAGCAAATAGTGTTGATAAACACTAAAGCATCGGAACACATAAAAGATATATCTAAAGGATGCAAAAGTATAAATGTTTTAAAAGTAGTTAGTGGCCAAGGGGTTGAGCACTCATTCTTTGTATAATGTAAGGCTCATCTGCCCTCCACAGGGGCAGCAGGGAGACGCAAATCCATCGAGGCTATGGGATGCTCGCTGGTAGTGAGTCTAGGCCTTAGTTATTTATTGGAGCCCAGAAGGCTTTCCACGACACTTGCTCTTGTAGGCTGGCTACTATCTTATGTGAAATATGAAATGTATTGAAAAGGTTAATGGTCAAAGGATGAGCACTCACTCTTTGTATAGTGTTTGGCTCATTTGCCCCCACAAGGCAACAGGGCGAAGCCAGCTTGCAAAAGTTGTGTCTTTGTCAGTATTGGAGCCCAAAAGGTTTCCAGGGCACCTGCCTTTGAAGGTTGACCTATGTTGCAAGCTAGTGCAAAGGAAATTTTGCTAGAGTATGAAGGAAACAAGCCCAATTACTTTATCCGTTTGTGAGACACCTCATTCCCCTACTGTTAGCTGTCACTTTGGTTGAGTGTATTTGTTATCACCAACCTTGTAGTTGCCTATGTGAGGTGGATCCAGGATGGATGGTAGAGGGACAAGCAACTAAGGAGGTGGAACCAAGACTGCCTAGACTCCCAAATGGATGGTTGTCACACCAATCGAGGCAACCTTCACTTTATGTTATCTAAGCCCAAGACAACAAAGGGGGAGACCTGAATCTACTCCCGACAGGAGAGATCCAACCTAGACACCAGATCGGATCAAATGGACTTGAGATATGTAAGGTGTAAGGTAGTGGAAACCCTAGATCTATGGTTAATATCACTAGGTGAACCAAGACTTTGGATTAGGGTTTAGGAAGTGTGAGGCTTGATCCAAAGTGGGACACGGATGACCTATGAAGTAAATACTAGATTTGGGGTTAAGGTACTAGCAATAAGTGAAGATATCCACTGCCTTGGGAAACATAACCAATGCAGGGAGGGAAAGGACAGGATTGGGGCTATCTAGTACCTATGGATAGACTCGATGAGAGATATGACAATATCAAAGTGCCCGAGGGACCAAGGAAGAGTCAGATTACAAGGAAAAGAGGCCAAAGAGGGGGCAACGCTAGGGTTGGAGATCAGTGCTTGTCAGATCTAGGGCAATGGAGTCACTATCTGCCCAGCGTTGGAGGAAACCCACCTGGGAGATACCTCGATCTACAGACCCAGAAAGGTATTTGGCCGAAAAAATCAGTCTACGGGGAAAATCAGTAGCAAGATGGCTAGTGCTAGGGTTTGAAGAGTCAATTTCTCAAATCTAGGGCAATATGGAGACTTCCAACTCAACGTTGAAGGAGAAATGGAGAGAGGGTGATCCGATCTACAAACCCAAGTTGAAATTTTGCGGGAAAAATTAGATCTCGGAAAAAGTCAGAAAAATGGTGAGGAGCGCTAGGGTTTGGGAGGACTGTTTCTCAGATCTAGAGCAAACCAAGCACCTTTAGCTCAACATTGAGGATGAATTGGTGAGGGGAAGACCCGATCTACAAAACCCAGCAGTGGTTTGTCTAGAGATCGAGCGGTTTATTTTTTAATATTTTTGGTTTTTTATTATTATGGAATTTTTAGTAAAATGAAGAAAAGCATGTGTCAATGGATTGAGATCCGGAAGAAAGGAACTAGCCTATAGATCTTACTTGGAAATCCTTGTAGATGCCTTGACGGTGATGATCCCTGCTATCCCGATCAATTTGAGAAGACCTGAGTGAGTTCTAAGCCGAACGTTTTGCTCCAAGTGACCTTTGCGCTCTCTCTCCTGCATAAGCAAACGTCAACTATATCAGATTTGCTGCGTCATGAGAAAAAAACAAGATCTACAGAAAAATAACAAAGTGCAATCATAGATCACAATGAAGCTAATGAAAACCCACTGTTAGAGACGAAGCCAGTCCAAGCGAGTTGAGGAGCCCCTGCAAAAACGCCCTAGTTGAAGTCGCCCTTCTGTAGACAAGACAATGATCCCGAAAAAAATATATAGATCTCACACAAATTTCCCGAATGCTAGGAAGCGAAAGACTTTCCAATCACCATCTAAGAATACCAGATGCAAAGGAGATCCAAAAAATATCCACAAGAAAATTTTTCTATTAATCAGATCCAAGAGCCAAAGACCCCTTACAAATGAGAAGCTCTCTCCTTAAAATAGGAACGAGAGAACCAAATTCCTAACCACTTTTCAAATGAGTGGCTAAGATTAAAAGATACAAATTCCTAATCAATGGTTGAGATGAGCTCAACATATAATACATGGATCAATATAACAATATAATATAAAAGTGGACTAAATCACCCTAGGAGAGGGCATCCCACTCAACAAGAAGTAAATGAAGCACATGGTGGTTCCATGGAGTGTTAACTAACTCCCTTTGGGTGTCTCCATGGCACAATAAAATAATATAATCTTTTAAATTTATGAATTTGTGCCGACTTAAGGAAATCGTGAGCCTCCCAAAAGCCCCTGAAAATAACATAATAATGCCCAAAAAATAGGTGTGAGCCCAATTTGGTGCTGCAACTGTTGGAGAAGGTCTGGAGGACATCACTATCATCATCATGACTCATCCCATGCCATTTCCTTGCCTTAGTAGCCCAAATCGATTCCTTCAGTAGCCATTTAATCATTTTTTAAGCTGTCTCGGGAAACATGAACCTGCCAAAACAGGCTCCTAGGGTGCCTTCGTTGTCCAACTGAGCCCACCAGGCTCTCTGGGAGGTGGGTACTATGGTACAATCAAATGGCTGCACCCCCTATGCCCCATACAACGCCCTAAGAGATCCAATAAAAACATCTCCTTGCTCAGATACATCATCCAGTGAAGCAAAACTGCATCAGAATGGTAAAATGAGCTTGATCATCTCTGCAAGTGCTCGGAACTGAAAACAAGCTGTCTCAAGAGACTCAGAGAGTCCAAATCTATCTATAGGGTATATACTCATACCCTTTCCAGGTCTCTGCCTGATCATCAACAATATCCAATAGACAAAATAATAACCTGTAAATGATCAGATAACCAATATAACTCAGGCTGGCATCCATATGTTGCAAGTGTTCAAAGGCTAAGATATGCTCTACAAATCATTTTAAGTAACAATAATAACAAGTAGCAGTCACTTCACTGGCGGTTCATCAATCAAATACATACATACATACATATATATATTTAGGGTTTCATTTATTAATCATAACTCAGATCAGACTTTCAAGACCATACTCACTTCATAGTTGTAGTCAATTTGCTAGTGAAGGGTGAAGGCTAAAATTTACAAGGCTAGGAGAAAGGATGACCACCAACTCAACATTGTGACACTTTGGATATGGAAAGGGAATGCACACTCTAGCCATATGCAGGACAAACAATAACAAAGGGGATGGCAGTGCCTCACAAATGAGTGAACTACATCCGAGGAGCTTACTCACCTTGACAAATGCTCACAATCCAACTCAATACAAGTAAGGCCAACAATCTTTAGGTAGAACTTTTAGGAACCATTGCTTTTCGGGCCTTCGATTTTCCATAGCCTTGGTCTACGCACTTTTATGCAGACCTTTATTATTTTAGGCTTTGCATTCATGTATGTTGAAAACACTACTCTTCATGAATGTTTAAGATATTTCATTATAATATTTTTCAGAGCCAATTTCATTAGGCTAGCCTTTCTTTCATGTATGTTGAAAAACACTACTTTTCATGAATGAGCTTTTTGCAAGATATTCATTTCATTTCCAGATACATTGTATTGATGGCAGCGCTACTTGTTTCAGGTAAGCAAACACATCCTAGGTAACTCAAAGCCGAGACACAAATAAACTGGGAGGCTTGTCCAACAAAGGCTCTAGCGGGGAAAAGGTTCTCCATTCCACAAGTCAAGTAGTAAGTCGGGCTAAAACAAAACTGGAAGGTAATGGATGGGTGGATACAATGAATGATGAAACCAACACTAGCAAGCCAAAATATGGTGGGAATGGTTACCTCTATTCTTCCTAAGGGGGGTAAAACCAATGAGTATAGGTCAAGAACTTCAAACTCTGAGTAGGGACATCAATACATAATACAGATACAACCAAGTCCACATATTTATATGACCGCCAGATCATGATACTAAATGCTAACACATGTCACAAAAATGAGTATAAGAGCAATGATAACCATAACACAATATAAAAAATGAGTACAAGAGCAATGATAACCATAACACAATATAATATAAGCCGAGTCATAAGCATGAAAATAATCCATTTGAACCAACATCTGTCCAACGAGAAAACACTGATGCAAATCTGGGCATTGCTAACTGCTCTGTACATGACTAAATGGCTACATCTGTCCTTCACATCTGAGTGTATTGAGACTCGGTCCTAGCATGGGAAAGTACTATAGTCCATAAATAGAATAATGATCCATCAAAACTGCTCATCTCAGCATCTCATATGTAGGAGATCTGGCTAAAAAATGTACTGAATCTAAAAAATAGAATATGGTAGCCCGACTACTATGTATGTGATAACAATATTGATTATCATTCGGAGAGATCACTTAGTCAAAGTCAGTCAAAAGTCATTCCCATTAGCCTTAGCCTTGTTCTCCATCGTCACCGAACAGTAGCACATTGTTTACACTTTGTAAGTATGGCATGAACAATCAGACTTCCAGAAAGTTATGAGATTCTTCAGAAGCACAGGTATATTTTATCACTATTATTATTATTGTCACCATGATTATGAATAACATTGATTTAAGCTTGGTTTTGATATACACCATTGGAGCATTTCTTACCCTGGATGCTTATAGGATCATATTGATGCAGTATCTCACCTTTAGTTTGGGTACTTTGACCTGGTCAACCCAGTTGACCAAGTCAAGGATGGTTCCCAAGGTATTGACTCAAAAAACAACACGGTCCATATTTGTTCTAGACATGCCTAGGACCAATATTGCGGTTTCAGTTTTGAGAGTTTGTCCTTGATTCTCTTGATAAGTGATTATTATCACTTTATTATTGGCCAAATGATTAAAATTTTATTACAGATGGCAGTATTTTGGTTCTCCCAGAGCAATGCAGTGTTCCAGGGGGTATGAGTAGTCACATATACCATTCTTCTGTGTCTCTAGATCATCCTGATTCCAGAGCAGTCAATTTGCCCCAATTCTCATCCTAGACAGAGTTATGGTGGTTTTATCATTTTTCAGAGGATGTACCAACAAAAATGAACTAGGAATTTCACTAAAAAAATTGATTTGGCCAATTGGTTCAAGGAAATGGCTTGGAATTTTGGCAGTTGATGTGTGTTAGCATCTCGGACAGTCCTTCAACAGTTTTCAGTCAGCATGTATTCGGATTATTTTATTTTGGCCTAGTCAGTGAGGAAAGACCGCCAAGGGGCGCCCCCTCAACTTGGCTAATTGATGTATTACATTGTTATATTATATGTGATGAGGTTGTAATGGGGCCTAGGGTGAATTAAGCCCCTAGTGACCCCCTTTTGATGTATTATCATGATCACATCTTATGTCATATTTTATTTTGACTTGGACAGGGTGTCATTGGGAAAAAAGTGCGCTCCCCCTTGATCTAGTTAAGTTGATCCATGTAAAATTGATCTCCATTGTTGAAGATGTTATAATCTCAACCGTCGAAGGTAAAAGTAAGTTAGAGTTGCGTCTCTCAAAAGCTATATAAAGATGAGACCCCCCTATTGTATCCCATCGAGAAATTTGGCACCATTGGCTCTTGAAGAATAATAGAGAATCTTTCTGAGATTTCTTGTCTTTTGTGGATGATTGAAGAATGTTCTTTGTGATTGACTGGCATTATTTCTTGCTTGCATTGGAGATCATTGGTAAATCTATGGCATATTTTTCTGGATCCATATATTTGACAGGGAAGACGATTTGGAGAGGGGTGCACCTGTGGGAGGCACCCACCTTTCTCTTCTTTTTTGATTGAGGGATACAAGGAGTTTGTTTATCTTATGATTTCTCACTCTCTTATTCGTTTACTTCTCGTCAGCATTTGTCATTTTTTTTGCCGTTCTCATTGTTATTTACTTGACTTGGCAAGAGAGAGGGTGCATTTGGCTTCCTTGGGCGTTTTCAACAAAGCTGGATTTTCATAATTTCTTCACTTGATTTATGCAGAAATAATCTTCATCACTTCGGCATTCATCCTCTGAAACGTCAAGTATGTTTTTCCCAGGTAAGATCTATCCTTTTTCTCAGTATCTGACTGGGGTTGCTTTTTCCTTTCATCAAAGCTTCTTTTAAAACCCTCATTTCGTAGATCCGTAGGTTCTAGTTTGTGACGAGCTATAAAACTTAAAACCCACTTTGGAATAAACGTAAAACCCCTAAGTCTTAATTTTCATCATCATCGGACTCCATTTTCCCATCTTAACCACTGGTCTGCTTCTTAGGGGAAGACGCCCTCCTTGGGAGGAGTGGGTATTTCAGAAACTGCAAACTGGGTATTGCTGGTTTTGCTTTCATTTGCTTAATCTTACATCCAACAATCAATTTGACTATCCAATTTTGTTTAATTTCACTGTTTTTCCCTAGATCTTATTTTTTTGCTTAAAACTGTAGGCTAAAATTGGGGCTTTTTACCTGGATGCTCGAAATCTCTTAGTAATTGTTTTAAACTCTAATTAAATATCCCACTAAGAGATTCCACCAAGTTTCCTTGGGTCATCTCCTCATTTTCCTTATTTTAGGGCTATCTTGGTCATAGGGATGCCCCCCGAGCTTAGTATTTTCATTGAGTCTGAAGTGCTGATATCCTTGACTCGCGTGACATCTAAGTTCTTTCAAAGGTCTTGGATTTCGTAGTTCGCGACTTTAGTTGCCTTTTATCTGCCGTTCTGAATATGATCACCTTACGCGACAACAACAAGATTTGTGATAACAGGTATATTTGCAATTCCCTTTCTCGGTAATCCATTCATCTTTCTAATAATTTAAAACTGACCAAGACACAATTGCAAAACATTTCCTTCAACAACATCACATTATTTTCACTCCATTTGGCATTGTTCTATTTGCAAGAGTATTATTTGCTTTAAGTCATCTCATGTTGTGAATGTTATACCATTTTATGCTGTTGATAGAACCTGAATTTCACAATTCCCTGTTTCAATATATCACTCTCAAACTCCTAAACAATGTAATGTCCTCTTCCAATTAGGCCTTGAGGCCCAAAGCCACTAACCTATGTGATTCCTGTGGGTTCGAGCGGTTACTGACAGCTAGGGAATCAACTGAGGACTGATGCCATCTGTAGAAGATCTAGGGCATCATCATTTGGTCAAGAAGGGCCACCAGGGCCAAAGGCCACCTTCGTGCATGCCAACCAAGCATTAATTGATGATGCATGCACTCTTTAAGTCTCCATACGCATGCATGCAAGTCAACGGCAAATTAGAAGATAAAGTGACCTAATTAGGTCAAAGATTAGGTTTTGCGCAGTTGAACTTTATAAATAGAGGAGAAAGCGAGAGGAGACTTCACTTTTGATTATGATTATTTTGGGAGCTCTTGGATAGCAGCACAGCGTGCAGCACAGTAGTTGGGGTTGGAGACGGAGTCTTCAGCTAACAGGATTTCGGCAGTGAAACATCTGCCCTAGTCTTATTCAGGCCGTAGAAGGGGGGTTTTCAGCCGGAAAGCCCTAATCAGCTCTGGTGCCTTCAGATCTCAGTTTCCTTCCGAAACTCAGGCACCATTCTCATCATCAGCATCATACTCCAGTACCCGGTGATTATCAGGTCCTTTCGTGCTCATCCGGAACAGTTATTAGCAGTTTCGGGATTCCAGGGGCGTGAGTAGCTGTCTCTCAGAAGCAAGTCGCTATCCTGCCTAGAGGAGTCAGAAATCACTCTTGTATCAGGCATTCTCTCCGGCACGGAAAGGCTATCAGCCCCGCAAATCCGCAGCTCCATCGGACACCTCCTTTCCTGAGGGCGTCATCCTCTTCTGACTGGGCGTCTTGCTGCTGGGGGTTCACCGTAAGTAGAGGAGATCAGTTCATCTCTGATCCAGCTCTCAGTGCTTGCATACTTTCTCCGGAGCAGTCCAACCGGCTTATCAGTGGTAATTGTTCATTCTATCTCACAAACCCTAACCTTAATTTTTCCTAGAAAATAAGGATTTTTGCATGGCAGTTTGCATGCCTAGTTGTATCAGCCTTTTTGCATGGAAATAGAGAATATCGGGATTTGGGATATTACAGTGGTATCAGAGCTGTTTTCTTGGCCAGCTGTGGGCTTAAGAGATGAAAAGTAGATGAATACAGAAGGAGATCCTTTTGTAACCTATAGGAGGAGGAAGAGTAGATACACAGAAGAATTTGAAGATATCAAACTAGAAGATACCAATTCATACATGGAACAAACAGGTATACATTCAGATAGGGGAAAAGGAACGGGAGAAGAGGAGGATCGGATGGAGTTTCGTAGCTTGGTCTCTGCATTGCAAGACTTAGCCAAAGGACAAAAAGAAGTCCTCAATGCAATCAACAGACTATCAGCGAAACCGGAAACAGGTATCAACAGTACACCTCCCTCACCAGTAGATCGGGGATCTTCAAGCAGCAGTGGGAAGATGGTGTACACTAACATCCAGAACACTCCGCACATATACAGTAGACCTACTATCACGCCTACCATGCCTCACTTCTTGGCAGATACAGCAGGGGGCCCGGTCATGCAGGTAGAACCTAGCGAGCCTTTTGGGGCTTATTTGCAGGAGTACATAGACTTAGGGGATGAGTTTCATGCGGCCATGTCTTTCTCAGACTTCTGCAACATGAAAAGTAGGAACAGGCCCAGGAATTTCAAGAAGGGTTTCAATCACAACTACGAGCTGCAGAAGACCTTGGGCAGGTTAACCATCCCAAACTTTGATGGGACTCGCGGAGGATCAGCGAGAACATGGGTCCAAAAGTTGGATACCTATTTCCAACTCAACTCCATGACAGAGACAGACGCCATTAAGTTGGCTACACTTCACCTGGACGGAGAAGCTCACGAATGGTGGTACCACGGATTGGTGACATTGGGTCACAACACCATACATTCTTACGGTGAGTTCACTCAGAAACTCATGGAGAGGTTTGAGAGGAAAGATCCAGAGATCCACTTCAGGGAGTTGGCTCAACTCAAGCAGACTGGTAGTGCAGAAGCTTTCATTTCAGAATTTCAGAGGCTAGCCGTTATGGTAACAGATGTGTCAGAGAGCAGATTGACTATGTTATTCACTGAGGCCCTCATAGAGCCACTACGGGGATGGGTGAAAGCCTACAAACCCCTCACTCTGTAGGATGCTATTAGCAGGGCAAGGGATCTTCAGGATTCAGTGCCCAAAAACAAATTTCCTCTGAAAACTAATTTTCCTGTTAGGGACAGGGACAGGAAACCTTTCCAGCAGGATGTGCCCAAGAAAACTTGGTTAGATGAGGACACTAGGAAAGACTTAAGAAGGAAGAAGCTATGCTTCACCTGTCAAGAACCATGGGTACCAGGACACAGGTGTGCAGGGAAGGCGAAGGCCCACTGCATTGAGGTGTATTCAGACAGTGATGAGGACAACGATGAGCAGGAGGGCACAGAAGAGGATTCACACCAGAGGGAGTCATTGCTACATTATCTGGAGTACCAAGATTCCATACTCTCAGGGTCAGGGGAGTAGTACAGGGTCACAGAGTAGGAGTATTGATTGATGGGGGAGCCACCCACAATTTCATTGACTCCGCTTGGGTAGCCAAGAGAGGTATCCAGACTGAGAAGTTCGAGGGATTCACTGTAGCAGTAGTCGGGAACTCCAGCATGGAGTGCAACTATTGGATTCCAAAACTGAATGTTGCCTTAGGTAACTATCAGATGACAGACTCTTTCTATGTAGTGGATGTAGCAGATAGTCATGTGGTATTGGGTGTTCAGTGGCTTTATTCTATAGGGAAATACTCTACAGACTACAGGGCAATGGAAATGGAGTTCCAGGGGCCAGATGGCAAAAGGGTAGTTTTGAGGGCCATGAACACTTATCCCCCAAAACCGGTCTCATCACAGATAATGGAGGCAGTGCTCCGACAGGATGATATAGAATGGGCTGCAGAATGTTTGGTCACCTTCAGGAAACCCCCAGAGACCAGCACACAACACCCAAGTGACATTCAAGCCTTGCTACAGAAACACGAAAAGGTTTTTCGGGACCTTCCATCAGGTAGACCACCAGACCGAGGTTTTGAACACATCATCGAGCTAGAGGAGGGAACACAAGTAGTCATCACCACTCCTTACCGGCATCCCAAAAGGTACAAAGATGAGATTGAGAAAACCATCAAAGAATTATTGGAGCTTGGATATATTCGGCCCAGTTCTAGCCCCTTTGCATCCTTAGTAGTACTGGTCAAGAAGAAGGATGGTACACTGCGAATGTGCATCGATTATCGAGCACTTAACAAAAAGACCATTAAGAACAGGTATCCAATTCCCAGAATTGACGAACTCATGGATGAGCTTCGGGGAGCTCAATACTTCTCCAAGATCGATCTTCGCTTGGGTACCATCAGATCAGGGTAAGGGACCAGGACATCTCCAAAACAACTTTCCGCTGTCATTATGGTCACTATGAGTTTCTGGTCATGCCCTTCGGACTTACCAATGCTCCGGTCACTTTCCAGTCATGCATGAACCACACCTTCCGAGCACAACTACGTAAATTTTTGCTTGTATTCTTTGATGACATCCTGATTTACAGCAAAACCTGGGAAGAACATCTTAAACACCTGGACGAAACATTGAGTATTTTAGAAGAGCATTCGCTATATGCAAAAATGTCCAAGTGTGAGTTTGGCATGAAGGAAATGCTGTACTTAGGACACATAATCAATGCAGAAGGAGTACAGGTTGACATGGAGAAAATTAGGGCTATTAGAGATTCGCCTGCGCCAAAAACAGTTACAGAGTTGAGAGGGTTCCTAGGTCTGTGTACTTATTACCGTCGGTACGTTAAGGGATTCTCTCAATTTGCAGCACCCCTCATAGATCTCACCAAGAAAGGAGCGTTCACTTGGACAGACTTAGCACAGAAAACTTTCGAGGAGATGAAGGTTATTATGAGTTCTTGTCCAGTTCTAGCATTACCAGACTTTTCACAACCTTTTGTGGTAGAATGTGATGCCTCAAGGGAAGGGTTAGGAGCAGTGTTGATGCAGAATCATCACCCTATTGCATTTGAGAGCCGTAAACTGAAGAACTATGAGCGCCATTACTCCATATATGATAAGGAGATGCTGGCCATCTTGCATGCTCTCACAAAATTCAGACAGTACTTGGTGGGTAGTAAGTTCAAAATCAAAACCGATCATAACAGCCTCAAGTATTTCCTTGAGCAGAAGGAACTGAATGAGCGACAGCAGAAATGGGTCAGCAAGGTACAAGCCTATGATTTTGAGATCGAGTATGTGAAAGGTAAGACTAATGTAGTAGTTGATGCATTATCTAGGCGTCCAGCCCCATTATCTCTCAGTGGTATATCCACGGATTGGAGGGCATTTCTCTTAGTGGAATACTCCAAAAATAAATTCGCTTGCGAATTATTGGACGGGCAAATTCAGGATGACAGGTACAGGATTGTGGATGAGATCATCTATTACAAAGACAGAATATACCTCGTTCCAGAATCCACATTGAGGAAAAAGATCATTCAGGCAGCCCACGATTCTCCTTTATCAGGGCATCAAGGTTTCTTAAAGACCTACAGGCAGATCAGAGAGAGGTTCTCATGGAAGGGCCTCAAGGGGGAGATTATGCAGCATGTCCGGGAATGTAGCATCTGTCAACAGAACAAGATTGAGAACACCCATCTAGTAGGGTTACTCCAGCCACTACCGATTCCAGAACAGAAGTGGGAAAGCATCTCCATGGACTTTATTACAGGCTTGCCCAAGGTCCAAGGGCGAGATTGTTTATATGTAGTAGTTGACAGACTGACCAAGTTTGCACATTTCTTCTCGATATCATCAGACTACTCGGTAGCTCAAGTAGCTGAGTTATTCTTCAGGGAGGTCTTCAGGTTACACGGGTTACCTAAGACCATTGTCAGTGATCGGGATAGCAGATTCACGGGTGCCTTCTGGCAGGAACTGTTCAGATTGGTGGGGACTGAATTGGCTACTATTACGAGTTATCACCCCCAGAGTGACGGGAAAACAGAAATAGTCAACAAGTGGATCGAAGGATATCTATGGAACTATGTAGCAGGGCAGCAACGAACCTGGATCAAATGGCTACACCTAGGGGAGTATTGCTACAAGACTACTTATCACATGTCTATTAGGATGACCCCTTTTAAGGCATTATATGGTTATGAGGCCTTGGACTATGCTGATTTGGCATTTGGAGACAGTAGGGCTCCTAAGGCTAAGGATTGGATACAGGAAAGTCAGGACATCCTGAAAGTATTGAAAGAGAATTTACAAACAGCCCAGAATCAACAGAAGATGTATGCCGACAAACACAGGATTGAGCGGAGCTTTGAGGTAGGGGATTTAGTTTACTTAAGGCTCCAGCCTTATAGACAGTCTTCACTTAAAAAGAAAGGAGCAGAGAAGTTAAAACCCCTCTTCTATGGACCCTACAAAATAATTCGGAAGGTGGGAGAGGTGGCATATGAACTAGAACTTCCCCAGGAAAGCAAAATTCACAATGTGTTCCATGTATCTAGTCTGAAGAAGTCCCTTGGGCAACACATTGCTCCATCCATCGAATTGCCCCCTTTAGATGATGAAGGACTGCTGATACTGATTCCCGAACGGATCATACAGACTAGAGAGAGGAAGCTCAGGAACAGAGTAATCAGGGAATACTTAGTTCAATGGAAAGAACTACCGCCAGAGGATGCCACCTAGGAAGGTGAACAGGTATTGCAACATCCCAGTTTGAAGTTGCTTGAGGACAAGCAATCTCGAGCGGGGAGGGCTGTAATGTCCTCTTCCAATTAGGCCTTGAGGCCCAAAACCGCTAACCTATGTGATTCCTATGGGTTCGAGCGGTTACTGACAGCTAGGGAATTAGCTGAGGACTGATGCCATCCATAGAAGATCTAGGGCATCATCATTTGGTCAAGAAGGGCCACCAGGGCCAAAGGCCACCTTCATGCATGCCAACCAAGCATTAATTGATGATGCATGCACTCTTTAAGTCTCCATACGCATGCATGCAAGTCAACGGCAAATTAGAAGATAAAGTGACATAATTAGGTCAAAGATTAGGTTTTGCGTAGTTGAACTTTATAAATAGAGGAGAAAGCGAGAGGAGACTTCACTTTTGATTATGATTATTTTGGGAGCTCTTGGATAGCAGCACAGCGTGCAGCAGAGCAGTTGGGGTTGGAGACGGAGTCTTCAGCTAACAGGATTTCGGCAGTGAAACATTTGCCCTAGTCTTATTCAGGCTGTAGAAGGGGGGTTTTCAGCCGGAAAGCCCTAATCAGCTGTGGGGCCTTCAGATCTCAGTTTCCTTCCGAAACTCGGGCACCATTCTCATCATCAGCACCATCCGGTACCCGGTGATTATCAGATCCTTCCGTGCTCATTCGGAACAGTTATTAGCAGTTTTGGGATTCCAGGGGCATGAGCAGCTGTCTCTCAGAAGCAAGTCGCTATCCTGCCTAGAGGACTCAGAAATCACTCTTGTAGCAGGCATTCTCTCCGGCACGGAAAGGCTATCAGCCCCGCAAATCCGCAACTCCATCGGACACCTCCTTTCCTGAGGGTGTCATCCTTTTCTGACTGGGCGTCTTGCTGCTGGGGGTTCACCGTAAGTAGAGGAGATCAGTTCATCTCCGATCCAGCTCTCAGTGCTTGCATACTTTCTCCGGAGCAGTCCAGCCGGCTTATCAGTGGTAAGTGTTCATTCTATCTCACAAACCGTAACCCTAATTTTTCCTAGAAAATAGGGATTTTTGCATGGCAGTTTGCATGCCCAGTTGTACCAGCCTTTTTGCTTGGAAATAGAAAATATCGGGATTTGGGATATTACAAACAACTTCACATTGATAACTAAGAACATAAAAGTCCTTAGTAACTCTTTTGTAGGGACTACCCCCCTTGGCTTCATTAAGAGTTAGCCTAAACAAAGGATTCAAGAACAGGTGACAACACTTGACTCGAGACTTGCCCCCAAAGTCACACCCGGTGGCTTGAAGATTTCTGCCACGCTAACCTTGAGGTGCATATCCAACGACAATGTAACAAACTTAAATAATAACAACAAATTATATATATATATATATATCAGTGTTGAAAAACTCTCCGAAAAATTGCCAATTTTTCAAAAAGTCGCGATTTTTTCCCTTGGCCGAAAAATCGTGTAGAAAAAATCACGACTTTTTAACTTTTCAAAAAGTCGCGACTTTTTCCAAAAAGTCGCATAGGCTAAAAATGGCAAGTCCTGACTTTTTCTAAAAACTCCTGACTTTTTCCAAGAAGTCCCGACTTTTTCAAAAAATCTCCATTTTTGCTAAAATGGCTAATTTTCCAAAAATTTGCAGTGTTCCACGGGGACGCGTTTCCACATTTCTTGCGTCCCAGGGACTTGGGGACTCCTGGGCGAAACTTTCCCTCCCCAACGATGCCCCTGTGAATTTTTTTTAATATTTTTCCATTATTTTTACATTTTACAATTCCTACTTGGTACTACTTAGAAAATAAACTGATATATTTAGTATTTACATTGCACAATCATTAATATACATCAAATGAATTATTATTTTTGATATTTTATTTTATTTTTATAATTTTAGAGACATCCCCACGTCCCCCCGAATATCCCTAAATTTGGGGGTGGTCTCCACCAGTGTTGAAAACATCGCCGAGAAATCGGAAAAAATCGAAAAAAGCGCGAGGTTTACTGAGGGCCGATTTTTCGGCTGGTAAAAAGCGCGATTTTTAAAAAAAATTT
>LPNX010737020.1:291189-330349 GCA_001517045.1 Pseudotsuga menziesii
CAAAAACCTAGATCCAAAGGTTAATATTGTTAATACATGGATTAAGCTTCTAACCCATTGATTAAAAAATAATCTAAGGGTGGAGAATGGTTGAGAAGAATGAAAAATCTAATACCTAGATCTAGTGGTGGAGATTAAACCCTAGATCTAGATCTAATCTCAACCATTTATCTTCAAGGGGTTGGGGTTTGCCTCAACTATTTAATGAGGGTCTCACTCCCTCATTAGAGAGGATCTCTCATGCTATTGTTATGCTGCCGAAAATTTCTTGCTCTCATATTCTCTTGCTATACTTTGTATTGAAGATTTGCCCAAGTTGGTCCATTAAATAAAAATTTCTTTGGAGGGATACTATGCTACAAGCTCTTTCATGAACCGAATCTTTGTACGGTAACCTTGTATTTGTCTTGTTTGCATTTATTGTATTTTTCTAGTTAGCTCTCCACAAAGTGTTTTGTGGAGAGATTAAAGAGTAAAAGTGTTTTTATTTTTTCTTATGAATGATTTAACATTTCTTTCAAAGTGTTTTGCAGGAAGTGTTAGGTATTCATCTCTAGGATTACAATATTTTTTGCAGGCATAGATTTATTTGCAGGTTATTCAAGCAAGGAGATCTCTCCAAAAAATATCATTCCGGCAATATTTTCAATTCGGCCATCTACTTTCAGCCTGTTTAAAACTGGGTTTTATTCACTGTTTAGTGAATATAACCCTTGTTTTAGGGCCTTAACCTCTTATATATTAGGTTGCCCTTTTATTTTTGCTATTTTCACATCATTTAGGTGGCTGGAAACTCATTTTCCAGCCCTCTAAATACCATATTACTGTCACTTTTACATTCATAATTTTTTTTTGTAAATTTGTAATTGTATAAATACCAGCTTATATTTATTTACACTTTGAGCTTAATCGTGGTATCCCTCGTCTGACCTCAAGCAATTGAGATCAGAACGCGAAGTGCTCAGAGTAGTAAAAAATATTTGTCTGTCATATTTTTTATGTAAATTTGTAAATCCTGTGCTAATATTTTAACAACAGTTTTAGTGTTATTTCTATGATTTCCAGCGAAGAGTAGTTCGCTGGTTTATGACAGGTTATGCACATTTTGAAGGAGATTTGATGCCCAAATAGGCCCAAGATCTCTTCAAACTTCAACCGGCACAAAAAGGGTTCCAATCCTCACCTCTCTTTCATATTTTTTCTGATTATTGTAAACCCCAAAGAGAGTCTCTTGGGGTATTCTTCAAAGCTTATAAGCTTTTGTAATCTATAATAAATAGAGTAGGAAGTAGGGTAGATAGTAGGATAATATCTGCTTAAGTTTTTCTGTTTATGCAAATTTTATTTTTCTGTTAAAGTAATCATACAACCCATTTAACCTGTGTATCCTCTATCCACTTGTCATCTCCCTTTAGGGAATTCAAGCTGGATATGAAAAACAGGGGAAGTGGGGGCTTAGGTAATTAGAATAACATTCATTTTTACCCATTACAATCAAACACTTTATTCCCCAAGTCATCTTGGTGATCACTTTAAAATAAACCTTGCATATTGACCATCAAGATTAAAACTAACTTTTAAAAATTACCAACAACAACTTCCCACATCCTGCTCCTCTACTCAGTTATCACCCTCCGGGGTACTCCGAGATACGACCAGGGGAAAGGGAAGTCTTAGTTTAATAGGCATCCATCTAGCCCTTTTTCTGTCAACTAAAAACAGTGACCTCAGGAAGCTAGAAGGGGTAGCAGACCGTGGGCGGTCTCTAGGCGCTTCGACGTCCTCCTTGTTGAGCACCGGGGCATTGGGGATTGACCTATGAGCTACGGGTGGGCTTTGCTCCAACTTAGTTGAGCGCAACAGCAGTCCTTCTTTGGCTGGAGAAGTTCTAGATCGGGGTAGTCACACTACCGATTCTAAAACTTAAATCCAAGAAGAAAAACCTTAATAAAATCAACTAAAATAAACCAAGAGACAATTCAAAACCGGTTCTACAACATTCTACTATTTCAAGCACTCTTTCACTCCAACATTGCACTACAATTTTACTTCCAGCACTTTATTTCTTAGTACATTTATTTACTTTCGATTCTACAAATGATCATGTGGTGAATGTTAACTGCTTGAAATCTTTTCATACTGTAAATCTTTTCATATCTTCATTCATAACAATTTTCTGCCATCTTGTAAATCTGTTTCATTGTCCATACATTTGTTTTATTTCATTACTGTTTATAATTATATTGTTTATCCATATGTTTCATTATTAAATACCGAAGCTATAGTTTAATCATAGATTAAAATCTCTTTTTATTTGTAAAGTTCATAAAGACATAATCTATCTTTAGACTCCATTGTAATAGGCACTGGTCTTGTTTTATATAAGGTCTTAGCCTCTTTTTAAACGATCCCTTTAATTAACCAGTGATTAATTAATAAACCTGGAACTTAGTTTTTCCATAGGGACTACCCCCCTTGGCTCTGTTGGGATCTAGCCTAAACGGAGGAGTTGTGGACTGTGGTGACAGTGGTCCTCAGCTCTAACTTGCCCCCAAGGACACACAAAGCGGGTTGGAGACTTCCCCGTGTCTTAAAGTGTGTATTAGGCGGTAACAAGGCCCAATACCGCTAACCTATGTGATTCCTGTGGGTTTGAGTGGTTACTGACAGCTAGGGAATCAACTAAGGACTGATGCCATCCATAGAAGATCTAGGGCATCATCATTAGGTCAAGAAGGGCCACCGGGGCCAAAGGCCACCTTCGTGCATGCCATCCAAGCATTATTTAATGATGCATGCACTCTTTAAGTCTCCATCTGCATGCATGCAAGTCAACGGCAAATTAGAAGATAAAGTGACCTAATTAGGTCGAAGATTAGGGTTTTCGCAGTTGAACATTATAAATAGAGGATAAAGCGAAAGGAGACTGCACTTTTGATTAGGATTATTTTGGGAGCTCTTGGATAGCAGCACAGCGTGCCGCACAATAGTTGGGGTTGGAGACGGAGTCTTCAGCTAACGGGATTTCGGCAATGAAACATCTGTCCTAGTCTTATTCAAGGTAAGCCATACAGGTTCACCACTTGTTCTTCATTCATTCATAAGTTATCCAGTATATGGTATAGATCGTTGCAGGTACACGTGTGCAGTCGCAAGGAGGGGGTTTTTAGTCAGAAAGCCCTAATCAGTTGTTGGGCCTTCAGATCTCAGCTTTACTCCAAAACTCAGGCACCATTCTCATCATCGGCATCAGACTCCGGTACCCGGTGATTATCAGATCCGTCCGTGCTCATCCGGAGCAGTTATCAGCAGTTTCGGGATCCCAGGGGCATGAGCAGCTGTCTCACCAAAGCAAGTCGCTATCCTGCCTAGAGGTCTCAGAAATCCCGCATGTACCAGGCATTCTCTCCAGCACGGGAAGGCTATTAGTCCTACAAATCGACAGCTTCATCGGACACCTCCTTCACTGAAAGCGTCACCCTTTTCTGACTGGGGTTCTTGCTGCTGGGGGTTCACCGGAAGCAGAAGAGATCTGCCCATCTCCGATCCAGTTCTCGGTGCTTGCATACTTTCTCCGAAGCAGTCTAGCCGGCTTATCAGTGGTAAGTGTTCATTCTATCTCACCAACCCTAACCCTAATTTTTCCTATAAAATAGGGATTTTTGCATGGCAGTTTGCATGCCCAGTTGTATCAGCATATTTGCTTAGAAATAGAAAATATCGGGATTTGGGATATTACACTGGTATCAGAGCTATTTTCTTGGCCAGCTGTGGGCTTCAGAAATGAAAAGTAGATGAATACAGAAGGGGATCCTTTTGTAACCTATAGGAGGAGGAAGAGTAGATACATCGAAGAATTTGAAGATATCCAACTAGAAGATACCAATTCAGACATGGAACAAACAGGTATACATTCGGATAGGGGAAAAGGAACAGGAGAAGAAGAGGATCGGATGGAGTTTCGCAGCTTGGTCTCTGCATTGCAAGACTTAGCCAAAGGACAAAAAGATGTACTCAATGCAATCAACAGATTATCAGCGAAACCAGAAACAGGTATCAACAGTACACCTCCCTCACCGGTAGATCGGGGATCTACAAGCAGCAGTGGAAAGGTAGCATACACTAACATTCAGAATACTCCGCACATATACAGCAGACCTTCTATTAGGCCTACCATGCCTCACTTCTTGGCAGATACAGTAGGGGGCCCGGTCATGCAGGTAGAACCTAGCGAGCCTTTTGGGGCTTATCTACAGGAGTATAGAGACTTAGGGGATGAGTTTCATGCGGCCATGCTTTTTCAGATTTCTGCAACATGAAGAGTAGGAACAGGCCCAAGAATTTCAACAAGGGTTTCAATCACAACTCTGAGTTGCAGAAGACCTTGGGTAGGTTGACCATCCCAAACTTTGGTGGGACTCGCGGAGGATCAGCGAGGATATGGGTTCAAAAGTTGGATAGCTATTTCCAACTCAACCCCATGACAGAGACAGACGCCATTAAATTGGCTACACTTCACCTAGACGGAGAAGCTCATGAGTGGTGGTACCACGGATTGGTGACATTGGGTCACAACACCATACATTCCTATGGTGAGTTCACTCAGAAGCTCATAGAGAGGTTTGACAGGAAAGATCCAGAGATACATTTCAGGGAGTTGGCTCAACTCAAACAGACCGGTAGTGCAGAAGCTTTCATTTCAAAATTTCAGAGGCTAGCCGTTATGGTAACAGATGTGTCAGAGAGCAGATTGACTATGTTATTCACTGAGGCCCTCACAGAGCCACTACGGGGATGGGTGAAAGCCTACAAACCCCTCACTTTGCAGGATGCCATTAGCAGAGCAAGAGACCTTCAGGATTCAGTCCCCAAAAACAAATTCCCACTGAAAACCAATTTTCCTGTTAGGGACAAGGACGGGAAACCTTTCCAGCAGGATGTGCCCAAGAAAACTTGGTTAGACGAGGACACTAGGAAAGACTTGAGAAGGAAGAAGCTATGCTTCACCTGTCAAGAACCATGGGTACCAGGACATAGGTGTGCAGGGAAGGCGAAGGCTCACTACATTGAGGTATATTCAGACAATGATGAGGATGACTATGAGTAGGAGGCCACAGAAGAGGAGTCACATCAGGGTGATACACCAGAGGGAGTCATTGCTACATTATCTGGAGTACCAAGATTCCATACTCTCAGGGTCGAGGGAGTAGTACAGGGCCACAGAGTAAGAGTATTGATTGATGGGGGAGCCACGCACAATTTCATCGACTCCGCTTGGGTAGCCAAGAGAGGTATTCAGACTGAGAAGTTCGAAGGATTCACTGTAGCAGTAGCCGGGAACTCCAGCATGGAGTGCAACTACTGGATCCCAAAATTGAATGTCGCCTTAGGTAACTATCAGATGATGGACTCTTTTTATGTAGTGGATGTAGCGGATACTCATGTGGTATTGGGTGTTCAGTGGCTTTACTCTATAAGGAAATACACTACAGATTACAGGGCAATGGAAATGGAATTCCAGGGGCCATACGACAAACGAGTAGTTTTGAGGGGCATGAATACTTACCCCCCAAAACCGGTCTTGTCACAGAGGATGGAGGCAGTACTCCGACAGGATGATATAGAATGGGCTGCAGAATGTTTAGTCACCTTCAGGAAACCCCCAGAGACCAGCACACAACACCCAAGTGACATTCAAGCCTTGCTACAGAAACATGAAAAGGTTTTTCGGGACCTTCCATCAGGTAGACCACCAGACCGAGGGTTTGAACACATCATCGAGCTAGAGGAGGGAACACAAGCAGTCATCACCACTCCTTACAGGCATCCCAAAAGGTACAGGGATGAGATTGAGAAGACAATCAAAGAATTATTGGAGCTTGGATATATTCGGCCCAGTTCTAGCCCCTTCGCATCCTCAGTAGTACTGGTCAAAAAGAAGGATGGTACACTGCGAATGTGCATCGATTATCGACCACTCAACAAGAAGACCATTAAGAACAGGTATCCCATTCCCAGAATTGACGAACTCATGGATGAGCTTCGGGGAGCCCAATACTTCTCCAAGATCGATCTTCGCTCGGGGTACCATCAGATCAGGGTAAGGGACCAGGACATCTCCAAAACAGCTTTTCGCTGTCACTATGGTCACTGAGTTTTTGGTCATGCCCTTTGGACTTACCAATGCTCTGGCCACTTTTTAGTCATGCATGAACCACACCTTCAAAGCACAGCTACGTAAGTTTTTGCTTGTATTCTTTGATGACATCCTGATTTACAGCACAATGCTCCGGCCACTTTTCAGTCATGCATGAACCACACCTTCAGAGCACAGCTACGTAAGTTTTTGCTCGTATTCTTTGATGACATCCTAATTTACAGCAAAACATGGGAAGAACATCTGAAACACCTGGACGAAGCATTGAGTATTTTAGAAGAACATTCGCTTTATGCGAAAATGTCCAAGTGTGACTTTGGCATGAAGGAAATGCTGTATTTAGGACACATAATCAATGCAGAAGGAGTACAGGTTGACATGGAGAAAATCCGAGCTATCAGAGATTTGCCCGCGCCAAAAACAGTTACAGAATTGAGAGGTTTCTTAGGTCTGTGCACTTATTACCGACGGTACGTTAAGGGATTCTCCCAATTTGCAGCTCCCCTCACAGATCTCACCAAGAAAAGAGCGTTCACTTGGACAGACTTAGCACAGAAAACTTTCAAGGAGATGAAGGTTATTATGAGTTCTTGTCCAATTCTAGCATTACCAGACTTCTCACAACCCTTTGTAGTAGAATGTGATGCCTCAGGGGTAGGGTTAGGAGCAGTGTTGGTATAGAATAATCATCCTATTGCATTTGAGAGCCATAAACTGAAGAACTACGAGCGCCATTACTCCATATATGACAAAGAGATGCTAGCCATCTTGCATGCTCTCACAAAATTCAGACAGTACCTGGTGGGCAGTAAGTTCAAAATCAAAACCGATCATAACAGCCTCAAGTATTTCCTCGAGCAGAAGGAACTGAATGAGCGACAGCAGAAATGGGTCAACAAAGTACAAGCCTATGATTTCGAGATCGAGTATGTAAAATGTAAGAATAATGTAGTAGCTGATGCATTATCCAGGCGTCCAGCCCCATTATCTCTCAGTAGTATATCCACGGATTGGAGGGCACTTCTCTTAGTGGAATACTCCAAAAATAAATTCGCTTGCGAATTATTGGACGGGCAAATTCAGGATGACAGGTACAGGATTGTGGATGACATCATCTATTACAAAAACAGGATATACCTCATTTCAGAATCCACATTGAGGAAAAATATCATCTAGGAAGCCCACGATTCTCCTTTATCAGGACATCAAGGTTTCTTAAAGACCTACAGGCAGATCAGAGAGAGGTTCTCATGGAAGGGCCTCAAGGGGGAAATTATGCAGCATGTCCGGGAATGTAGCATTTGTCAGCAGAACAAGATTGAGAACACCCATCCAGCAGGGTTACTCCAGCCACTACCGATTCCAGAGCAGAAGTGGGAAAGCATCTCCATGGACTTTATTTCAGGCTTGCCCAAGGTCCAAGGGCGAGATTGTTTATATGTAGTAGTTGACAGACTGACCAAGTTTGCACATTTCTTTTCGATATCATCAGACTACTCGGCAGCTCAAGTTCCTGAGTTATTCTTTAGGGAGGTCTTCAGGTTACACGGGTTACCTAAGACCATTGTCAGTGATCGGGATAGCAGATTCACGGGGGCCTTCTGGCAGGAACTGTTCAGATTGGTGGGGACCGATCTGGCTATTAGTACGAGTTATCATCCCCAGAGTGACGGGCAAACAGAAATAGTCAACAAGTGGATTGAAGGATATTTAAGGAACTATGTAGCAGAGCAGTAGCGAACCTGGATCAAATGGCTACAGCTAGGGGAGTATTGCTACAATACTACCTATCACATGTCTATAAGGATGACTCCTTTTAAGGCATTATATGGTTACGAGGCCTTGGAGTATGCAGATTTGGCATTTGGAGATAGTAGGGCTCCTAAGGCTAAGGATTGGATACAGGACAATCAGGACATTCTGAAAATATTAAAGGAGAATTTACAAACAGCCCAGAATCAACAGAAGTTGTATGTCGACAAACATAGGATTGAGCGGAGTTTTGAGGTAGGGGATTTAGTATACTTGAGGCTCCAGCCTTACAGACAGTCCTCCCTTAAGAAGAAAGGAGCAGAGAAGTTAAAACCCCGCTTCTATGGACCATACAGAATAATCAGGAAAGTGGGAGAGGTGGCATATGAACTAGAACTTCCACAGGAAAACAAAATTCACAATGTGTTCCATGTATCTAATCTGAAGAAGACCCTTGGGCAACACATTGCTCCATCCACCGAATTGCCTCCTTTAGATGATGAAGGACTACTGATACTGATTCCCGAACGGATCATATAGACTAGAGAGAAAAAGCTCAGGAACAGGATAATCAGAGAATACTTGGTTCAATGGAAGGAACTACTTCCTGAGGATGCCACCTGGGAAGGTGAATAGGTATTGCAGCATCCTAGTTTGAAGTTGCTTGAGGACAAGCAATCTCAAGCGGGGAGGACTGTAATGTCCTCTTCCAATTAGGCCTTGAGGCCCAATACCGCTAACCTATGTGATTCCTGTGGGTTCGAGCAGTCATTGACAGCTAGGGAATCAGCTAAGGACTGATGCCATCCATAGAAGATCTAGGGCATCATCATTAGGTCAAGAAGGGCCACCGGGGCCAAAGGCGACCTTCGTGCATGCCATCCAAGCATTATTTAATGATGCATGCACTCTTTAAGTCTCCATCTGCATGCATGCAAGTCAACGGCAAATTAGAAGATAAAGTGACCTAATTAGGTCAAAGATTAGGGTTTTCGTAGTTGAACATTATAAATAGAGGATAAAGCGAAAGGAGACTGCACTTTTGATTATGATTATGTTGGGAGCTCTTGGATAGCAGCACAGCGTGCCGCACAGCAGTTGGGGTTGGAGACGGAGTCTTCAGCTAACAGGATTTCGGCAGTGAAACATCTGTCCTAGTCTTATTCAAGGTAAGCCATACAGGTTCACCACTTGTTCTTCATTCATTCATAAGTTATCCAGTATATGGTATAGATCGTTGCAGGGACACATGTGCAGCCGTAAGAGGGGTTTTTTAGCCAGAAAGCCCTAATCAGTTGCTGGGCCTTCACATCTCAGCTTTACTCCTAAACTCAGGCACCATTCTCATCATCAGCATCATACTCCGGTACTCGGTGATTATCAGATCCGTCCGTGCTCATTCGGAGCAGTTATCAGTAGTTTCGAGATCCCAGGGGCGTGAGCAGCTGTCTCAACAAAGCAAGTCACTATCTTGCCTAGAGGTCTCAGAAATCCGGCATGTACCAGGCATTCTCTCCGTCACGGGAAGGCTATCAGTCCTGCAAATCGACAGCTTCATTGGACACCTCCTTCACTGAAAGCGCCACCCTTTTCTGACTGGGGTTCTTGCTGCTGGGGGTTCACCGGAAGCATAAGAGACCTGCCCATCTCCGATCCAGTTCTCGGTGCTTGCATACTTTCTCCGAAGCAGTCTAGCCGGCTTATCAGTGGTAAGTGTTCATTCTATTTCACAAAGCCTAACCCTATTTTTTCCTATAAAATAGGGATTTTTGCATGGCAGTTTGCATGCCCAGTTGTATCAGCATATTTGCTTAGAAATAGAAAATATCGGGATTTGGGATATTACATGGACCCTCACATCCATGTTATTTCGTGACTTTGCATATGGGTTAAAGTTTCAAAACATTCCATTAAACATTGTGTGGTGATGTCAACTCACCATGGAGGAGTCCCACGCTACACTTGGGCTCGCGTTAACTTGAGGGCGTGGACCCCCCTATCCACATCGCAAGTGAAACTTTGGTTTATTACTTGAGGTCTTATTGCAAGTTAACCAATGTGGATTTATGGTGACGTAAACAACATATTGGAGCTCACATAATAAAGCCATAATAAAGCCGTACATTCGCATGAGTTGGTTGGAGCTTGCGATTGGGAGAGTGGAGCATGTGTTGGCTTGATTGGTGGGAAGAGATTGCCTACCTCAGACCTCCCCCATACCATCTATTCATTTAAACTAATAATCACCCCACTGATTTTTCTGATTGGTTCAGTTCAACTCAACTCAACTCAGTTACACTCCGGGTTGATCTTCAGTATTGATGAGGCCCCCCTGGGTCTCTCTTTTCCTATTTAAGCAGATCACCTCACCATTGTTCAAGATCAAAAGGTGGAACCTCTGCTTGTATACATTGTAATAGTTTTCTCGAGTATTGTGAATAAAAGGCTTTGGAGGCAATTTCTTTGTGGGATCTATGGATGTTTGGATGGAGTTTACTCTACATTAGTGAGGTAACCTGTATTTGTTTTCATGCTTCCATATGTTTGGGATTAACTTGCTTTCAGAAGGAAATGATATTTTTGTAAAGATAAAAGGTAATTCTTGATAGGTTACTCTTTTATTGCAAGTCAAAGAAGACTATTTGATATATGTATGATTTCATGTTTGGTTCTACATTGTTGTTGTAGTCTTTTTTGGTTTACACAGGTATTTTTTAATCCCCATTGCTAGTGTTGAGAATTTTTTGCAGGAAGCTAAAGTTGGAGTATTGATGAGCGAATGTGCTCTACCTTTCCTTCAGTAAATTGGAAAATAAGCTTTGTCCCTCTGATCTCACCAAGGAGGCATTTTCTCTCCTTTATTTCTTGTTCTACTCTGGGTTCTTTAACTTTTGATCCACAACTTTCTTAAAAGTTTCTTTCAGTTTCAAACGTTTCCATATTAGATCTAGCATCTAAGGTTATATTAAAGGTAGATCTAATGTCTAAAAGTTTCTATTTCTAGTCTGCTTCAAAGGTACATTTAACATTCTAGATCTAGTTACTTTTCTCTTTTTTCCGCAAGTTTAATATTTTGAAAATTAAAAAGCTTGTGGAAGGAGTTTTGTGCATTTTAAAGTTTTATCTAGCATTTTAGTGCTTGAGATTTGCTTGGCATTCTTTTCAAGAGGCAAGCAAAGATCCTAAGAAGGCAAGCTTTCTAGCTTTCCTTACTTAGTTGTTTCCTTTTTTTTATAGTCAGTTGTTACTTAGAATTTTTTTTGTAATTTTTGCATGTTGTCTAAAGACACTTCCAAAGTGTTTTTGGGCATCTTTCATTGACATTAGCTTGCTGGTTTTTACCAGGCCCATCAAAAAAGAGAAGGAAACTCTGCCCGAAAATAGCTTTTTTGGACATCCGGAGCTCCTAGGAGGCATTCCCCTTAGCTGGGTTTATTTTCTTTGTATTTTGTAAGCCTTTGGATCCCAGATAACAAGGACCAAAGAGCATTTCTGCTGAAGCATTGTAACCGATTAATAAAAACAAGATTGAGTAGGCTCGTTAGAGCCCGCTCTCCATCCCCCTTGGGGGGATTTGTGTCAGTGTCCTTTTTTTATGATTTTTCAGTTTTAGTTAGTTTTATCTTTATTTCTGATTTAGTTGTTTATGTGATCAAGGAAGTTAAAGAAATACTTACCCCACTCTCTCCTGAGTACCCCGAAATGGTGAAAGATGTTCGTGGTAGGATTAATTAGAAAATATTTCTTTTATTTATTTGTTCTTAATTTTTAAATCAATTCGACTATTGCTTTCTCGAGTACCCAAAAGGTGAAAGAGACTCTTCGGTCGTCATCTAAATGACTCATTTTCACATCTCTAATGAAATAAACCAAGACTTCTTCCCCGTATGCTCTACACCGCTGCAGCTTGTCTGATCAGTTGGCTATATCAGAAAGGGATACAAGTTACTAGAGTTAATAGGAAAATCCACACAAGTGATTTTCTCGAGAACTCAGGAGGTTGCAAAGGGTAATCACTACAGAGTCAGGGGGCTACTCCAAGCAGGTTCATCTTTGCCTCGTTGGACACTTGGTATTACCGCTTTAGCACTCAGTTCGAAGGACTTGACTTGTTGGGCCAAACCCACAATTAACCCACGCCCTTAATTATCTAAAATTTACCAATCGAGACACTTCAATACTTTCACTGAGACTACACTAGCAATCCACATTTGCAAGCACTCTTTTCATTTCGGCACTGGTCTATTCTGTTCTTTTTGCATAAGTTAATCTCGCAATGTGCTATTGAATTTTGTGTATCTAATTTGAGTTAAAGTGTTGCTAAGGTTAATCTTGTTGGCAGTGATTGGTAATTTTTTAATATTATCCATTTCATATTAACTCCTAGAATTAATTATTTCTCTCATAGAGTAAAAACCCTAGATTTTACTTTTCATTAGGGTCCACCCCCCCTTGGCTTCACTAGGAGTTGGCCTAGACGGAGGAGCTGAGTATCAGGTGACAGCACTTGGCTCGAGCTTGCCCCAAGGTCGCACCCAGTGGCTTGAAGATTTTTGCCATGTTACCTGAGGTGCGAATTAGGCGGTAACACCAATCATGCTCAACTGAACCAACATGTACTAAGATGCTTGTGTACTTGTGCTAAATCAATAATATACTTATGTTAATCTAATCAAGTGCTCTGACAGTCAACCAACCCTTCTTACTTGGCCTAGTTCATCAAGTAAGAGAGACATTTGAGCAAACAAGAGACTTCACATACGGTCAACCAAACTTTGTCCAATCACACTGTTGCCGCCAAATTCGCACCTCGGGTAACATGGCAGAAATCTTCAAGCCACTGGGTGCAACCTTGGGGGCAAGCTCGAGCCAAGTGTTGTCACTTGATAATCGGCTCCTCCGTTTAGGCCGACTCCTAGCGAAGCTAAGGGGGGCGGACCCTAATAAAGAAAAGTCTAAGGTTGTTTCTAACTACAAAGGCAAGAAACACAAATTTTCTAGAAGTTTTAATGTGAAATGGATGAAATTAACGACTACTAATTATTGCAAACAAAATTTACTCCAGCAACACTTCAATTCAAATTAGATACACCATATTCAATGACACATTGCGAAATTAATTTATGCAAGACATAACATGATAGATCAAAGCCATAATAAAAGAATGCTTTGCAAATATGGGTTGCTGTTGTAGTCTCAGTCAAAGTATTGCAGTGTCTTGGTTGGTAAGTTTTAGATTATTAAATGAGTTGATTAAAGAATAGGTAAATTCTTTGTAAGTTTTATCAATGTGGGAATGATCTGGATTAACCTAGGGGAGGGGAACTCTCGATATACCCGAAGGTACGAGGAGTATGTCCAAAACCTTTATCTGATGCGGCTCCCCGCAAGGAATATGTGAACTGGTTGGAGTCTCTGAGACGTGTTCAACACTACACCAACAAGGGTGTCGCCTAACGGTGTCTCGAGGTCACTGCCCAGTTGTTCCCACTTCCTTTGTGGATTTTTCCACCTTAACGGATCAATTCGAGGCGTTGGATTTTCTCGTGGGGAGATTAATTTGGGAGTGGAAACTAATTAAACTAGTTACCTGAATCCCTTTCTGATACTACCAAATGATCAGACGACGCTGCAATGGAAGTAGAGCATACGGGGATGAAGGCCTTTGTAAGTTTTAAGTGTTTTTTTGAGCAAAGTTTTATGATTTAGAAAAAAGGTAAATCCCAGAAGTATTTTTCTAGATTCAGTACTTGGGCAAACCCTTATACATGAATCTGTACTCGAGAAAGCGATGGGGTTTATTTTAAACTCAACAGTGCATAAAAAAATGAAATTTTTTAATTACTACACTGCTCAAATATTTTCCCTTATGGTACTTCGGTATAGCACAGTGGGTAAGTATTCAAATTACTTTTTGCAAACTTGAATAAAACAATGAAATAGCGAAATAAAGAAAGAAAACAACAAATCTACACTAGCAACATACAAACCACCAAATGACACCGATGCAAATCCCCCCAGGGGGGATGGGGAGTGGGCTTTGATGAACCCACTCAAACCTTATTACAATCTTACAAACATGAAATAAAAGTGCACTTTGGTCCTTATACTTTGGATCCAAAGGCTTACAACTTGTGAAAGAATCATTTTCTATGCGAAGGTAAGCTTTGTTTGTCCTCTTTTTCCTGATTTTTGCGAAAATTCACTAGAGTTTCTTCTTCTTTTATTGTAAACCTGCAAAAAACAGCGATGAAAGAATGCGAAAGACACCCAAAGACACTTAAGAGTGTCTTGGGAAAATCTACAAAAAGTCTAAAAACGTTCCAAGTAAAACTAGCTGAAAATGACTAAGTAAGGCAAGCTAGGAAGCTTGTCTTCTTAGGATCTTTGCTTTCCTTCTTGAAAAGATTTGGCAAGCAAATCTCAAGCACTATATGCCAAATATGAATCTTTAAACTCTTGAATCAAACTACCCTTACTTAACTTTAGATTTTACTTAAAAAAAGACTTAGTAAAAACGGTAGATGAACTCTAACCAGATCTAGACTTTGAGATTTTAATTGTAAACTACTTATATCTAGCCAGCTACTTAGATCTACTTATATTATTGCATGGAATTATAGATCTGAAATAAAAAAAATCGAACCAGTAACCAAGCATATCAAACTTTAGATGATGATAAGGGTGAAGACAAACCAATGTTGCCAGACTCGGAATCGGCAATGAGTCGACGAGGCAAAAGAGCGAAGAGTTTTAATCGGATTGGGAAAAATATGGGAAAAGATCGGGAAAAAATCGGTGAATACAAAAAATAAAGATATACACATTTTGAATTAAAAATAACATTTTTCATTGATATTAAAATTCAATAATGCCATGTCCACACTCCATAGTCCAAACAATGCATAATGATAATATCAATAGTAAATACTAAATAGATGTCCAAATTATCATAAACGATTAATAGTGTCTCATATATAAGATGACTCCAGGCTCCAAACATGATCCAATGTATTGACTCTATCGAGTCTTGACCGCAGTGAACTAGAAGCATAAGCATCTGCTTCTAAAAGTTTACAAATACTACATAATAATCAGTAAAACTGTATAAAACCTAAGAAGTAACGAGCCCCATATCTTGGGTTGCTTGACTCTCAAGGTTGTCTAAGTCAGCAACGCTAAAAAGAGGACCCTCCACTGATTGGACCCATTTTGTTGCATGCGTAGTTTGCAGATCTTGCTCTTGGTCTTCTAGGTTGATTGGTGAATGATCCAAACCTGTCATCATCATGAAACATGGAAATGTGAATTAGAATTTAAAGTGTTTAACTCTTAATATTTAAAGTGTAAATCAAATCATCAAATTCAAATGCATAATCCTTAGAGAAACTAAGCCAAGCCTTGTGTTCCTCAAGGCTCAGTCACCAATGTATGAACTCTTGAGTTTGACTGTCACTTTGTATTTGCTTATTGCGAAGACGAAGATTGTAATGGACAAATACAAGGTCATTTAACCTGTTTTGTGTCAATTGGTTGCGCTTCTTGGAATGTACTTTCTCAAACATGCTCCAGTTGCGCTCGCAACCAGAAGCACTACAAGTCTGGTTTAAGATTTGAATGGCGAACCTCTTTAGATCTGGCGTATCACTACCAAAGTTTTGCCACCAAAGACCTAGCAATCGTCAAGGGTTTGTGCATCCACATTGAAGAGTATACAAAGTCAATACTAAGTTCATTAAACAAACCAAATAAAGAAATTTAATAAATTGATGAAGCCTTCAAGGGTACCTGGCAACATCTTAGTCCTTTCCCGTATAGCACTGGTGTAGGCAAACAACTTTGATGGTGTCCTATAATCTTGTAGCTGAGCAATAACACGACTTTGGACCTCTTGATTAGGGAAGCACCTTTCAAGGCACGTCATGAGTCCTTTGCCAACCTCCCCATCTTCATTAAATCTAGCCTTATCATAAAAATATTGTGGGTTTAAGAAGTACCCATCAGCATGTAAGGGGGAATGCAATTGCCTATCCCAGCGTGCATCAATAATGTCCCAAAGAGGCATATACTTGGCCTCCTCATCCCCATATCTTCTTTTGATGGCCTCCTTGGCGAGATCCATCGCCTCATAAATGTAACCCATAGCGGGTTTGTCACCATCAACCATCCTGAAAGATCAAACTTTCAAATTTAATTAAATCTGAAAATGAAATGAAATTTAAAAAATAAAAAAGTTAAAGACTTGAAGTACCTGAGAACTCTAACAAGTGACTCTATCACATCAACAATCTCTTCGGCATCTTTCCAGAAACCGTCATTAAACACAAGGGCAACAATTTCAATGCCTCAGAGGGTTTTGCTATGTTTAGAAGCCATCCACTCAGGTCCCAAAAACATCCTCTTTAAATTTATCTTTTGTTGAACCACAGATTGCAAAGAGATGAAATTTGTTGCAACTCTTGTCACTGCAAGTCGAACAAGTTCTTTACCTTCAGTGTATATTCTCATGGTGTGGAGGACATTAGTGTGATTGTAGATGTATTTGGTTATGGATTTTGTCTTATACACAACCTCATGTATCCAAGCAAGTTTTCCGATGTCCTTAAGCATTAAATCTATGCAATGGGCTACACAAGAGGTCTAGAAAATGGTGGGGTGCCTAACCTCAAAAGGTCTACCAGCAGCCATATAATTAGCTGCATTATCGGTGACAATTTGTAGAACATTTTCTTCTCCATTTCCTGAACAAGTTCCTCCATCATTTCACAAATAAGCTGAGTAGTCTTAACCTTGTCCGAGGCATCCACTGATTTAAGAAACATTGTTCCTGCTGGACAAGATACAAGGAAATTTATTAAAGTTCTATTCTTTTGATCTGTCCATCCATCACTCATAATGGTGCACCCTATTTCTGCCCATGATGAATGGAACTCGACAAGTATGAGCATAACATCATCAACACTCTCTAATAGCAAATCTGTCCTAAGGCTCTCAGATGTAGGGGCTTTGAACCTCAGACCTGCAATAGCAATTGCATCAACCATAGCTTGCCAGTAAGGGCTTCTGGCACAGTGAAAAGGATATCGAAATAGTACCAAAAGTTGGCAATGGCCTTCCTTGCCTGAATATGGACATTCTTTTTCCAACCAGTGGCTTCCAAGCTAGGTTGGGAACCAGGTTTTGTGCGGGCAGCAAAAAAAGTGTGTATGTTGCCACCTCCCGTGCTCAAATTTGTAGGAATGGAAGGGGGTAGCATTTGGTCTTGACTTTGAGGCATGTTTGTAAAACTTGGGCCCGACATTGAGGATTCAACGGAGGGAGGTGACGAGGGGTTATTGGAAGAAAACTGACCAGCTCCAATACTTGCTTGTTCTACAGTTATCCTTGCTTTCTTGGCCTTCAGTTCATTGAATGTATCAATGGCCAAGTCTGCCTGGTGTTTGACATCTTGCTCAAATTTTTTGCAAATACCAATGTCATGGCCTGGCATCTAAGCAAGGTGGAACTTGAATCTATAAATGCCCCCACTACATTCTTCTTTGCAAAATTTACATAGGAGCTTGTTTTTTCTCGGAATTTTGTCACAGTAAGCCCAAGCAAAGTCCTTCTCCCTGGGCATTTTCACTATGTGGCTGGCCGCTGTATATGTCTATAACAGGTTGCCAAAGGCCCAAAGATCAAACTTCAAATCCTGTAACAAAAACAACGACAAACAGTATAAGGAAGCTTGCAGCCTTTTACACAATAATTAATATAATTAGTATTATAGTCAATAATTAATAGTATTAATTATATTATAGAGTCAATAATTTATAATACACAGTCAATAAATTATAGTACACAGTCAAATAAATTATAATTATAATACACATTCAATAAATTATAATCAGTGTTGCAAACATCGCGCGGCGAAAAAATCGGTAGGGTCCAGGAAACATCGTTTCGGGATATCTCGACAATATATCGGCAAACATTGGCAAACTTAAAAAAACACAAAAATATTCAATTTCACCTTTAGAAAAAATCGGGAAAAAATCGGCAATATCTCGGGATAAATCAGAAAAAAATCGGGAAAATCTCGGGAAAATATTGTCCCGATTTTTTCAGCAATTTTTTGAGAAAAATCGCCGAGCTGAAAAACTCGCGATTTCTCGGACATCGACGATTTCTCGGACGATGTTGGTAACACTGATTATAATACATAGTCAAAAAATTATTGTAATTACATAGTCAATAAAATATAATACATAGTCAAATAATATATTAATAAATTTACAGATGTAAAAAGTAAATATTATAAATGATTATAATTTATAATAATTACACATTATAATTAGTAATTAGTATTACACAGTCAAATAAATATTAATAAAATTTTTATTACATGTTACACGGTCCATATATTTATTAAAAAAATTATTACATGTTACACGGTCCATGGTCCATAATACACAGGAAATAATTTAAGAGTCTTAAAATTTAACTTACTACAACCTGGAAACGGAGGTGGGGCCAAATGGCTTGAAGTCGACCCGGTGGAGATGAATAACATTGAAGTGAACCTGCGTGGAGCTGGCGCCGGCTACGAGGGATGGAACCTGCAACGTGGAGCTGGAACCTGAACCTGCGTGGAGCTGGGCCGCTGACAGCGTTGAAGTCTGGAACAGATGGAAGCCTGCGTGGAGCTGGTACCGATGACGACGGATTTCTCTCTTGACTAGAACAACGTGGAACACCAACACTTCCTCTCGACTGTTTCCAGAACAACATGGGAATGGGCACCTGCGTGGAACACTACTGTCCAGAACAACGTGGGAATGGGCGTGGAACACCAAAGCTCACCAAAACTTCGCCGCAACAAATAAAAACGAACTTCTCTCTAAACAAAATGACAACTAAATGCTAAATGTGGTCAGCGTAGGATAAACCTGCTCAAATTTGGCCACGAATTTGACTTCTTATTTTGCCGCCAGTGAAAAAAACGCTGTTTAAACGCGATTTTGCAGGGACACGGATGGGAACGGAAAAAAAACCGTGATTTTCGGGAAAAGCCAATCGGGGATCACGATTAATCGCGACTTGGGCCTGATTCCTGTTTCACTGAGACAAACAATCGTTGAAATTGGGCAATGGGGTCCTCAAAGTGGGGATCAGAGGGACTAGTCCTTCTTAGAAATATGTTTGAAGATGTGAGGATGCCGACATGCTCAACACGTTCTCCAAACTAGAGATCCTGTAATCTCACAACACTTGCACAACAAAGGATGAAAAGCACCTGGTGTAAACTACAATAGAAAGTTTAGAAAACATGCATTCCTCATCAAATAAACATGTCCATCTAATATCTCTAATGCAACTTAACATAAAAGTAATGGATGAAACAATCACACTACTATACCTTACTATGAAATACTTCTTTGTCAAAAGGCAGATAAGTAACTGTTATCACATATATAGTAGCTAGGCTACCATATTCTATTTTTCAGATACAGTACATTTTTCAGCCAGATCTCTTACATATGAGATGCTGAGATGAGCATTTTTTATGGATCATGATTATATTAGTGGACTATTGTACTCTCCCATGTAAGGACTGAGTCTCACGACACTCAGATTTGAGGACTGATGTAGCCATTTATGTCATTTTCAGAGCAGTTATTGATGCCCAGTTTTATGTCAGTTCTTTCTCATTGGACATATGGTGTCTCAAATGGATTATATTGCATGGTTATGACTCAGCATTTTACATTGTGATATGGTTATTATTGCTTTTATACTGATTCTTGTGACATGTATTAACTTGTGGTATCATGATCTGGCGGTCATATTTATACAGACTTGGTTGTATATTGTACTATGTATTGATGTCCCTACTTAGACTTGGAAGTTCTTGATCTATACTCATTGGTTTTACCCTCCTTAGGGAGAATAGAGGTAGCCATTCCCACCATTGTTTTGGCTTGCTAGTGTTGGCTCCAGTGAAATGAATGCTACTTGTTGAGATTGTTACTAGAATGAGTTGTAGAGCATGGTTTAATCTTTTAACACTTGCAGCAGATGGATGTATTTTGAGTTATTATTGGTGTTTGATTATTCACAGATGGTTATCTTGTTTATTGGGTATGATTGATGATCAGATAGAGACCTATGAGGGGTATGAGTATACACCTTAGATGGATTGGGACTCTCTGAGTCCAATGAGACAGTTTATTTCCATTTTTGGGCACTTATAGATGTGATTAGGCTCACTCTGCGTTTTTGATGTAGTTTTTCTTCACAGATTGATATTTTTGAGCAGGGAGATGTTTCAGTTGGATCTCCTAGGGCGTTGTAGGGGCATAGGGGGGTGCAGCCACTTGTTTTTACCATTGTACCCCCATCCCAGTGAGCTTGGTGGGCTCAGTTTGACAACGCAGGCAACCTAGGAGGCTGTTTTGGCAGGTTCACGTTTCCCAAGGCAGATTAAAAAATGATTAAATGGCTATTGAAGAAATCGATTTGGGCTACTGAGGCAAGGAAATGATATGGGATGTGAGTCATGATGATGAGAGTGATGACCTCCACACCTCCTCCAGCAGTTGCAGCTCCTGATTGGGCCCACACCTATTTTTTGGGCATTTTTTATTATTTTCTGGAGCTCTTTTTGGAGGCTCACGATTTCCTCAAGGAGGAACAAAAGTCAAAGAATTAAATTGTTATATTATTTATTGTGCCATGGGGACACCCAAAGGGAGTTAGTCAAACACTCCTTGGACCCACCGTGTGTTTTCATTTATTTTTTGTTGAGTGGGTTACTTTTATCTGGGTGGTTTAGTCCACTTTGGTAAATTATGGTTATATTGAACCATGTGTTGTATGTTGAGCTCATCTCAACCATTGATTAGAACATTTCATTTTTTAATCTTAGCCACTCGTTTTGAAAGTGGTTATGATTTGGTTATGATTGAGGTTCTCTCATTTCTATTTAAAGAAGAGAGCTTCTCATTTCTAAGGGGTCTTTGGCTCTTGGATCTGAATAATAGAAAGACTTTTTTGTGGAAATTTTTCTGGATCTGCTTTGCATCTGATGTGCTCAAATGGTGATTAGCTAGTCTTCAGCTTCCTAGCATTGTCGAAATTCTCGTGCGATCTATATTTTTCGTGGCTATCATTGTTTTGTCTACAGGAGGGCGTTTTGGCTGGAGCATTTTTGTAGGGGGACCACAACTCGCTCGGTTCTCTTCATCTTGGATCAGGGGGTTTTCATTAGTTTCATTGTGATCTATGATTGCTTCATTTTACTGTCTTGTAGCATTCAGTTTCTTTATCTTGTATTATCAAATCTGATATGGTTGATGTTTGCTCATGCAGGGTAGGGGGCGCATTGGTGGCTTGGAGCTTGCATATGCCATAGAAATCATGGGGATATTCCAGAATTGATTGGGATAGCAAAGATTGTCACTGTTACAAACTTCTACAAGCATTTCCAGGTAAGATCCAACAGGTAAGTCTCTTCTTTTTTCAGATCTTATTCCATTGTGCCTTGCTTTTCTTCAACTTTTTTTGAAAACTCCTAAAGCACTAAAAACCCTAAAAATCAATAAACTTGGGATTAGTCCAATCTTTTGCTAAACCATTTCTGGGTTTTATAGATCGGGCCTCCCCTTCATCAAATCAACTGAAACGCTGGATAAAATTCCTCACAGTTTGACCTAGATCTGATTTTTAAGCAAAAAACTGCATAACCCCCCACTGAAAATTTGACTTGCTAGGGTTTTGAGTTTTTCTGAATTCTGACTTCACAGATGGATAGATTGGGTCCCACACAGCCTAAATCAACCCCAACGCTGTCCAATTGCTTGTCCATTTGATCTAGATCTGAAAAATTGACTGAAATTGCGCTAGCGCCCTCACTGAAAATTAGACTTTTCTGGAAGTGAGTTTTTCTGAAATCTGACAAGATAGACAGATAGATCGGGTCCCAAGCATTCCAAAACACCCCCAACGCTGAGCTAGTTCTCTCCAGTTTGCCCTAGATCTGAAAAATTGGTTTCAGCCTCCTAGGGGGGTCATCAGATTTTGACTTTTCTAGATCTGATTTTTCTGCTGATTTTCTGATTTGGGCTTGTAGATCAGGTCACCCTGACCTCTTTTCTTCCTCAACGCTGAGCCATTAGCCTCTCGGTGACCCTAGAACTACAGATCTGTCCTTCTAAGCCCTAGCGCTATCCATCCATTGAGCTGGGTTTCCTGTACCTTAGGTTTTTCGGACCAACTACTTTCTGGGTTCGTAGATCAAGGTGTCTTCCAGGTGGGTTCTCTGAAACGTTGGTGTACTATTGACTCCATTTCCCAATGCACACAAGGCACTGATCTCCTAGCTAGCGCTAGCCCCATCTTGACCTCATTTTTACTCCTTTTGTCAACACCTACTGATAACTCAAGTCACCTATCTTTCACTGAGATTGTCCCCTTGGTACTAGGCAGTCCCAACTATGTTCTTGCTCACCCTGTCACAGTTACGATTCCCAAGACAGTGGTTATCTCCATTAGTTGCTAGTACCTTAACCCTAGAGCTAGGGTTTCCATTTACCTTGCACCTTAAGTACCCTGAAGCCCCATCTGATCTTCTTTTGGTGTCTAGGTCCGATCTCTCATGTCTGGAGCAAATCTAGGTCTCCCCCATTGTTGTCTTGGACTAGGATAACATAAAGTGAAGGCAGCCTTGATTGGCATGACAACCATCCATTTGGAAGTCTAGGCAGTCGTGGTTCCACCCCTTAGTTGCTTGCCCCTCTGCCATCCATCCTGGATCCACCTCACACAGGCAACTACAAGGCGGGTGATAACAGTAACCAAAGATTTTATAGTGCAAGCATGTGAATAATACAATTATACCTCATTTGATCATAAAGACATTATCATCCACACACGAGAGATCCACACACCGATTTGCCTCCAAAGCTTTTATTCATTCAATGAAAAATACTTCACAATAGTTACAATGCAATTTAGCAAAGGTTCCACCTTCCCATGATTACAATGGAGAAGTGACCTGCTTAAATAGAAAAAGAGAGACCTAGGGGGGCCTCACCAACACTGAAGATCAACCTGGAGTGTAACTGAGTTGAACTGAGCTTAGATTGAGTTGAACAGAGGAGGTGATTGACACCTCTCTCACCAAACTCCTCCAATAAATAAAAAACCTCCAACACATACCAACCACTCACCAACGCTGAAGATGAAGTCACCCTCTCCCCTTGCATGAGTGTACAACTCCTCCACGCGTGAGAGATTCTCACCAACCAAATATTCGTTTTTGATCTTCAAAAGAATCATGTGGTATGCCAAATATTTAAACAATGTTAAAGCTTGATGTAATAAATGTGAAGGGGGTCCACTTTGCTATTCGCTACCATCACAATGGTTTAGCGTGAGTCTTTGAGTGAGTTGACGTCACCATAGATTACTCCCTTGCTACCTTAAGATCAAACCAAAGTATGGTAGATTATTTAATAAACCATGGTTCTTTAATAGTGATGTGGATAAAAGGGGGGTCCACTCCACATTCAGCGCAACCACTCCATCCAAGTAAGCGTGAGTCCTCCCTCATGCATTTGACATCACCCAACAATTATATATTGGTAGCCTTCACAAAAATTTAACCAAATCTACCTTGTGTTTAAGTGGAAGGGGATTGTATGACATGAGGGACCCTTTTCCATGTCATTCTAATCAATTTTTAATTGATTTTTGACCTTTTAAAATTTTTGATTTTAGTGTCAATATGTCATAATTTAGCATTAAAATGCCATCTTGATGCACTTTTAGGCAAATAATGCCTTTCGGGACGTTTTAGTTGCCTGAAACATAGTGAAAGTGGCCACTGGGGTAAAGATGCTACTTTGAGTGTGAAAACGATCATCCGCACACCAAAAACGGACTTTGGACCCACCAATTATTACATTATGAAGTTTTTTAATTAAACCATTAAAAAATGGCTTAAAAACATTTTTTTTTTTTTTTTTGGAATTAGACAAAACTCTAGGGAGACCTAGTACATGTCCATACGACTCAATACCGATGCCTAGCATGCTCATATACATTGACACATGAACTTTAATAACCTCCTAAGGCCTAGGCACCGAGACGACCATTTTTGCTTTGGAGGAGTGGTGAAAAACTTGAAAATTATACATTGCTTATTCAACATTGCATAATTGACAAGGGAAGAAAAACCTTAGAATGATCGGATTGGCGTTTAAGTTTTAAGAAGCCAAGTCCTTTACAAAAAAGAAGGTCGTGCTAGTACATTTGTTACAACTTCCCCAAAGGGGTCTAAACATGCGGTACAAAAAATAAAAGGGCCATGAAAGCCTGAATGAACTTCTGAACTCTGAGTATGAACAAGTATCTTGTTCCTCATTGGTGACTCACTGAAAGTCCAACTAGGTGCAACCTAGTCGGTAACACACGCTCAACTCAATGACACCACAACCAACCTCAATCACACTCAAGGAAGACTTGACAGTTAAACATGATAAACCTCAACCAACTAACCTTAGCCAAGAAGATAAAAGACTGAACCAACTATGTCAAACTCAATCAATGTCATAAACTCTTAGACACAAAAGATTTTTTCACTCCACTCAAATCAAGACAACAAATCAAACTAATATCAAGCAAATAGTCACTTACAATACTGTCAAATTTGTCATTAATAGTCAATAATAGTTAATCTCCACTTAAGTCAGAGACACAATGATCAACACTTGTAAAACTAGTTTTCAAAGAAAACACTTAGGTTGATCAAAGAAATCACTCACAATATCTATTACTTATATGTCAACTTTCATTCAATACTACACTATACATTAGTCAAGATAAACACTAAGATCTATGCCAACAATATCCAAGATAATCATCAAGATCTATATCAAGATCGCATCAAGATATATGCCAAGATAACCATCAACATAGACTCCATAACATATTCAATGACTTCAAAGAGATATACCAATATATAGGCTCACATACTACGATCAAAGATGAACTCTATCCATCAGAGACATGTGCCATTACAAGAGAAACCCAAAATTATGAACCATACCTTTTTGAAGATCGCAAGATGAAATAATAGGCAAACCTAAATAAACTCTAGATCATGTCATCACATAGCCCTCACAACAAGCTTTCCAACGAGTCAAGAATTTTGTAATTCTGATTTCGTATGAGATAGTTATGTCAAGTTTAGTGAATCTCTTCAATCCAAATATTTCCCCTCCACAAAGTTTCACACTTTTCTCGAAGAGTTGCGTAATACCAAAGAGAGACTTGATTCATGAATAAATGAAATGTTTGATCTTCTATAGATACACAAAATTTCAATTTTTAATTGACTATGCCGACATGTAAATAACAAATTAATAATTAATTAAAATAATTGCTTTTTGTTTGGTCGACTGACCCAAAAGATGTGGCAGGTTTGTCTTGACAACTTTAAAAATTAAAATCTCTTCAACCGTGAGGAGTTAGGAGACGCTCCACATATCAACGGAAATGGATTGACGAGGACTATCTCCCTATGATGAGATTATTTGCAATTACTTGGTTCAATATTCTTAAATTCTTCAATTTGTACAGGACATCAAGACCCCACACATAAAGGTGCCAAAGATCATGTTACCTTATTCATAAGTTCCAAGGTGAAAGGATTCAATGGACATGATCAAAGGCATGAGGGATTCAATGGCCTTCACATCCAAAGACTTCACATCAACAAGGAGAGGGATCCACCATATACTCATCATATCAAGGGTATCAAGGACCTCCAACACCACCAATCAAGTGGGAACAAAGACTTTTTCAAGAATACCATCATCAAATTCAAGGTCTCCATATCATTAAAACATATCCAATGGTTCCAGTATATATCTTCATCACCATAAGAGTACCAACACCCCAAAAGAGACATACAAAGATCTCACCACTAGTTTGCAACACCTTATGGGCTTCATATGCATGATCACAAGGTTACAACATGCCAATGACCATATAGCGTCCAAGGGCCATCAAACCACCATATGTGTGGGTTCAAAACCCAAACTTCCAAGGACACCAAGGACCCCATAAGAAGGGGTTCCAACATACCACCATAAGTGTGGGTTCCAAGACCCAAGTCTCCACATGCAAGAGGATCAAGATCACAAGAACTCAACAACCTTGAGACCATCCAATGCAAGCAATGAGCTCCCACATCAACACATCAAGGGACTTACACACATGAGCCACATCATCCATCCAACAACCAATCAAGAGACCAAAACAAGTACACGCATAACAAGCAGCACATAGACCAGTAACCAAAGATCAACCAGGATCAAGGAACTCGACAATGGATTCAAATGGGACCAAGATACAACTTAGTATTAAATTGAGCACATAGATCTGTGGACAAACACACAACTCACAAGATAGATCACACAATTTACTCAGCAATTGAAGAATGAAACAATGCAAAAATGGCTTTCTACTGTGGATGCTTTCATTAATCAAAAAGTAATTAGATAATAATTACAATGAAGTACAATGGCTAAATAGCCACAAGCAATTCGAATCCACATGAGGAAATTTGAATTGATTAGACTCTACTTGATTGTAGGTAACTAAGACCTTGTCTAAATCATTATCGGAGGACTCAATAGTTAACAGACCTTGTCTAAATCATTATCGGAGTTCATCGGAGTTTTAAAACACAACTCAAGTGTCTAATTCAGTGTTAACTAAGGCTAACTGACTGTGGTAGGTTAGGAATGCACCTCTCCTGCATGCAACCATGCAAACCTAACGCTAACTGAATGTAGAGGACTAGAATTGAATGTAACTGACCCCTAACTGAGCTTGACTAGTCACCAACTCAACTCAACTGACCTTGGTTGGTATCGACACTCCCAGTGGCTCCTAAATTGTAGGAATTGATCTAGGAGGCTCCTAAATTGATGCATGCAAGTGCAATCAGTGGCAGTAGGCCTCAATTAGTGTTCCCCACACTTTAGTAACTGAAACATGTGCCCCAATTAGGCCAAGTGGACCCAATGGTTCTAGTGACTAAAAATAGACTAGATGGACTCCCGATTTAGACATGACTCCTGATTTAGACTTATGATCAAATTGGACAAGGGAGGATTAATAATCCTAACACTTAGGGATACTCTTACCAAGTCAATGGGTAACTAGGGATTTTTCCATTGTCCCAAGGCCTCCAAGTGCTTCAAGCTTGGGCTTGGACAACCACAAAAGGACTCTTTTGACTCTGATAACTATACAAACAATAGACACAAACCTTTGATTCTCAGGGGTTCCATAGGGGGCACCAAGACCATTACAACAACAACCTCCACCAGACACTGTTGGCATCAATGACCAGGCACTATTGGCATCAATGACAACTTAATCAACCATGTTGGTCTCATCTTATGTGATTTTTATTCTTTTCTTTGTAATATACTTCAATTTATTTTGAACTCTGTGTCTTTATTCTTTACTGGGACTGCCATTTTAATTTTTTACAGCTCACAGGTGTGGATCATATAATAGTTATTAGCCTTGTAGCTAGTCTCATTTTGTGTGGTCATTTTGGTCCTTGAGGGTGATCATCTATAATGGTGTCGTGTGCTCTTTTTATGTGGTGATAGATGTTTTGAAGTTTTGAACTTTCTTTCCTTAACTAGTGTTCCACGGGGACGCGCCTCACAGTGTCGTGGGCTCGCCCCTGCCCCTCCCAAGCCTCGGGGGCTAGGAAGCTCCATGGGAAACGTTTCCCAATGCTCCCCTTTCTACGAAACTTGGGGAAACGCAGGAGTTTTCCGGATTGGGGGGCTCCCACATGCCCCCTCCTGAAAATGGTGGGCTCCCACAGGCCCCCACTACCCTCGATTTTAAAAGTTTTCTTACTTGAAAAAAAATGGTTCATCATAAATTTTAGGCTTTTACACTAAATGGTCATTATAAATCGAAATATAAACAAATGAAAAGAAACAAACATCGATATGATATGCTTGGCTATAACGACCGTCGATTACATTTACATTACACTAAACTCTTCGGGAACATAAGGATGCTAGTATGCAAATGGTGATGGGATGAGGAATTGATATGTTTATGTGTTGGGGTTCATATTTCTATTTTTTTATAATTTTAGAGACTGACCCCCCGTCCCCCAAAAAACCCCAAAATTTTGGGGTGTCTCTACACATCCCCAATGTGCATTTCCTCGCTCCCACGCTCCTGCGTCCTGGAAACTTGGTGGAACACTGTCGTTAACACCAGTTTATCTTGTTTTCCTAATTTGTAACTGTTCAAGTTTCCTGCAGACTTTTCATTGTGAAGCCTGTCCAACTTATCTTCTTGTGAAGTGTATTTCCACAACACTTGTAATTGTTTCCATTCATATGAGAGAGAGGATCTATAATTTCTATTAATTACTGAGGATTTATGCAAAATGTTGTGAGTGGCAGCCTATGGGCAATGCTTGTCTGCTCCCGATTTAAGTTTGTATTTCTATGGGCTTGTGTCTGTTGGAGTTGGAAAGTTCTTTCCCAACCACCTAATTAATCCAATTATTTTATTTCAGTTATAATTCTCTTAAGCTATAATTTGATAATTTCTATTAATTAATGAAATGATTGATGTAAAATATTGTGGGTGGCAACCTATGGACAATGCTTTGCTGCTCCCTTTTTAACTTTGTATTTCAACGGGTTTGTGTCTGTTGGAGTTGGAAAGGTCTTTCCCAACCACCGAACTAATCCAATTATTTTATTTCAGTTATAATTCTCTTAATTATTGTTTCAATGTCTAGCTCTTCAAGTAACCTGAAACAGTTATTCATTTATGATTCTTAAACACTGTTTGTTGAAACAGCCAGTCAACTTCAATGTGATTACCCTAGCAACAGTGTGAGTGAGAGGGAGAGAGGAGGGGTTGTTTTTTTACAGTTAGTGTCCTATTAAGCCATTTCATCACATTATATGCATTGCTTGTTATATTTAGTAATATTTTGTTCATCGATACTTGGCAGAAATGGAAAAGCCTTGGAGAAAATGAACAAGCAAAGACCTGGACTGAAGGAATTAAGCGTTGGCTTGAGGAACCCCTGTGGCCAAACACAACAAAACAATCAATAAGTCTTCCCAAGCATATGAATGAGGTCCATGGACGTTATCTGGCAAATTTGGAAGCAGAAAATGACCCACCAATTTGGCTGGCCGCACAGGAAGCAGTCCCTCGGTATGAAAAGTTTTTATCTTCTGCAGGTTCTCGTGGAAGGCTTCTAAGAAAATTACTCGTTTTGATGGGTCTTCTTCCATCAGAACCACCAGCATCTGCCATTATTGACAGTAATGGTTCATCTTCAGACCCATATTTGAGGTTGGACCTAATTCTGACTTTTGATTGCTTCCATTCCATAAATAATATGAGAAGGCTAGCCTCCCTATTTATAAAATATAATATTGGATTTAATGGCATTGTGATAGAAAAATAGTTCTGAATCATTTTTGTCCTTCCTCTTTTAGCCAAGTTGAATTGCAGTGATCCGAGTTGTATGACTTGTTGATGCTTCCAAGTATCAATAAGATATTTTGGTTGTTCTTTCATACAATTTTTACTACCCTGTGTTCAGTTTTCTCTGTACTTTTTGAAGTATGTGTAGTTAACATTTTTACTTTTGTTGACCTATCTGTCCTCTTGTTTAGTAGACTTGCTTTTCTCAATCATAAGTGGTGACCACAAAGTAAGTCTGCAGAGTTAATTCCCTTTTGTATACACTCAAAATATATTCTATGCTGGATAAGTAATTTAAACAGCGTCTTAATGCATTGTGAAATAATGAAAACACAAAACACAAGCAGCCTGTTGAAGTACATCTTTTGCCTTAGCTTTGATGTTCAGCATGAGAATGCTTTCTTATTCTTCATGGTCTGGCATTGTGTAATGCATTCTTATATCTACAAGAAAACTAAAGATATCTTCTTTATGTCTTATGGTGCATAGATAAGCATATTCACAGCAAAGTTTAGACATTCATTGTGGATATCTATGATCTTTCGTGTTTATAATACTGAGATGAACATCTGAATCAGGACAAATTTCCTATCAAGAGTCTCACTGAAGGATATCTGGAAACCTGCAACGAAGGAAATTTGTGAAAATGATGTTTGGAGACAACTCCGAGCTGCATTCTCAGTTCTTTTTTCACGGTCAACTTTGCAGGTATTTGTTCCTTAACCATTTCTATCATGGATTGCCTTTTCTTAATGGTTGTATGGGGCCATTCATTACAGTGAAAAACAAGAGAAGTCTTGAAATTGTTCAAGTTTGGAATCCAGATGTCTGAATTCTACCACACCAAGTAATTCATGCTGATCCAGATTCCACAGATATGGTTAAATTGAACTGTAAGATGCAGAGTCACTCTAAATGTAGATCTTTTTGTAGTTTACTAGCATGATCTGTTGGCCAAGCCATAGAATCACCTATGTAAATATGAACAAGAGACGTATTATCCCATTACTTAAAGCAGTAAAGCACAAGTTGCAGATCTAGGAGAGCATTGCAACAGAATTGGCAAGTGGGCATTTAGCACTGATGACATCAAATGTTTTTATAGCGTGCCACTGATTCTTGATGGTGATGTAAATTCAGGAGCCAGCATTCAAAGAATTAGTTTTATTGTATACTGCACCTGTGGACAAGAAAGGAAATGAAAAGAGTTATAGTCTTCCAACCCTACAATTGAACATATATAAGATGATTCCAATACCAGATCTTAAAGTGAGTATTTTAAGACATTAAATATCTTGCCTTGGATTTTTCTTGTTATTTCTCTTCAGTTCATGAACGTGAACTATCCTGTAAAACAATTTGCTTTTATGCTTTTGAGTTTCAATTATGAATTTCTAGTTTGAACAAGAATCTAAACAAATTACTTGTTATTTATGAATCTATTTTTTCAGGTGATATTTCCAAATAAGAAGCTCTCTTTTCGAATCCTTGATACTGTACGTATGGAGATCGAATTCTTTACATTATTTTTTTCACTTCCTATCAACAATATTTATGCAAGTCACTGGATCTTATCTAAAGAGACAATTGTTTGAAATATCCAGTCCACATTTAAACAATTTACTCTTCCTTATTTGGAAAGGGAATTTTTTTATAATAAAAAAACACTATATTTTGAGCTCTTTACTGTTAATATAACCATGCTCTTTAAGTCACATGACACAAGGACACGGGACACGGAGGACACGAAAATACGAGTATTCGACACGAGACACGACGACTCCAAAAATAGGACACGGGGGACACGTTTTATATATATATTAAAAAATTATATATATATATATATATATATATATATATATATATATATATATATATATATATATATATCAAGGTTCCACGGAGTTTCCGGGGCGGGGGAGCGGGGGAGTGGGGAAACGCACAAGGGGGACGTGTGGAAGCTACCCCAAATTTTAGGAAAATTTTGGGGAAACGGGGGGACATCGGAGTCATAAAAACTAATTTAAAATATAAAAATGATAAATCTCAACAGTAACTATTACCATGTAAAAAGTAAAACTAAAAACTAAATTCATCATTATGGGGTGTACATCTTAAAGTTTTTTTTGTTGGCAAACTGGTGGAACCCCCCTGACTAACAGGGTTGCCATTGGCTGAGTGGCCATGAACCAGGGGCATCTAAGCCGTCAAAATCACTCGGGGATCGCACCCGGCCTGGACCGCACCAACCCTTAACATGGTTGGATTTTTGGTATCCGACAGGATTAGAACCGGTGACCTTCCAGCTTAGGGGGCGTCTTAACCATACCCCGCCACCAACTGTTCTACATCTCGCGGATAGGGTGTACATCTTAAAGTTATTAGCATATCAAATTTCAAATTTGTAAATGATACTGAACAATGTTACTATACCCATGTAAAAACTAAAAACTAATCATCATAATTATCATTATGCAATGTATATCTAAATTCAAATTTCAAATTTGTAATAGATAATGCAACAAATGCTGAAGTCTGAAACAGTCAAATAGATACCGAACAATGAACACAAAGAAGTTAGAACTTAGAACAATGATGACTGCTCCAAGTTTAGTTGTAATATGATCATGGAATGAAATCGTGAGAGGACAACGTTTAGGAAGGTCTTATACTCTTAGGTTAGTCTAGGATTTAATTTAATTTTCGTTTAATTGTGTTTTAATTTTTTTAACACTTTTTTAATATTTTAATTTGAATTTATTTTTATTGTGAAAGATGAAAATTTAGGGGGGATGGGGAGACGCCTAGAAGCCCCCCTAGGGGGAAACACGTTCTTCGCTTGGGGAAATGCGTTTCCCCGAGTTATCCCCAAAAGGGGGACGTGGGGAAATGTTTCCCCAGGAGTTTCCCCGTCTTGGAAGCGTGGGGGAGCGAGGGGGCGCGTTCCCCACCCTAGGGGTCGCGTCCGACACGTGCTGAAAAGTGTCCAGATTTTGGTACACGTATTAGGGAAAGTGTCCTGTTCGACATGTGGAATACAGGACACAGGGCCTATTTGGAAGTGTCCTGTTACTTAGCTTATAATATATATACACTCTAAATAACACTAGATGGTTGGATTTGCAATTCTAGCCCAACAATATTTGTTTCAAGGAAATGAAATGAAATATTTATTTAAATCTACTATTAACCACTAGTGTTAATTGGACTTGGTTTTGCGCAACCTAGTGGCCAATTGATTGGCAAGGAATCAAGCACTAACCCGACGCAACTATGGAGCTTCCTCCCAACGTGTCACTAATGGAGGAAGCTCCTCTTTTAGGTTTCCCAGATTTAGCAGTGAACAAGCCTAGACTAACCAAGGAAGAGACATGTTTATGCACAACCTAGCAGTCAACAGATTGGCAAGAAATCAACCACTAACCTGAAAAAACTATGGACCTCCCCCCCAACGTTTCACTAAAAGAGGAGCTCCTCTGAACAAGCTAACACTATGTAATGTCCTCTTCTACTTAAGCACCAAAAACACCCGCTAACCTATTTAATTGCCATAGGTTCGAGCAGGTACTACAGGAAAAGGGAATTGACTGAGGACATATGATACCAGGAGCAGAATAGAGCATTCATTCAATATTAAGTCATCAGTATGGTAAAGAAAGTCTTATCTCTTCAGGCTTAAAGTCAACGAGAATTTAGAATTGCATGCATACAAAAAGTAAAGTGCAAACCCTAAAAGTGATATGCAAACCCTAAAAGTACATGCTAAGGTATATAAGAAGGGTCATTGCACCAAAATGACTATCTGTGATTATTATTATTGAGTTTGGTTTCTAGAGCAGCAATAGCAGGTGCGGCAGCAACAAGTTGGGGTTGGAGACGAAGGTGTTTAGCTAATAAGGGGTTTTGGTAGCGAAATCTATCTACCCTAATCACTTTGGGATAGATCATCCAAATCTATAATCGGTACTCATCATCATCTTATTCTTGGTTTGATCATTCAACTATCGGAGAGAGATTTTATTGCAGGTGCACCCTTTCGTTGCTGGGAAATAGCTGGAAATCCTAGATCCATTCGCTAGCCTTCAGGATTCCAACAAAGTTTCTGCATGCTACCTCCATTCTCCTCAGTAGGGATACTTTAGCATATTGAGTGATTCTTACTCTGTTCCGGGCATATTTGGATCCTCCACCACCAAAAACGTGAGATAGAGGGATGTCACCCTCTTTGTGGCAGAACAATTTGCTAGGTGGCTTAAAGGATGCAAAACATGTGCATGTGTCTTCTTATATCTCAGGGAGGCCATTTTAGGGTGGCCTTGTCCTAAAAGTCTCACTGAATTAAGAGGATTCTTTGGAATTTGCACCTGCTATAGAAATTTTGTGAAGGGGTTCTCCCAACTCACTTCACCTCTCATTGATTTGACAAAGAAAGATGCTTTCCAATGGCATGAAGGGGCTGAAAAAGCTTTCCAAAGAATGAAGGAGGTAATAAGCAACTTTCCTATTCTAGCCTTGCTTGATTTTTCTAAACCATTTGTCTTGGAATGTGATGCATCAGGAGAAGGCATTGGAGTAGTCTTAAAACAAGGACAACACCCAATAGCTTTTGAGAGTAGGGAGTTACAGCCACATGAGAATCTTTACTCCATTTATGACAAAGAAATGCTAGCCATCATGCATGCCTTGATCAAGTTTAGGCAATACTTAGCGGGAAACAAATTTGTGGTCAAAACTGACCATAACAACTTAAGGTACTTCCTCACTCAAAAGGATCTAAATGAAAGGCAACAAAAGTGGTTGAGTAAGATTCAAGCATTTGACTTTGATATTGAATCTGTGAAGGGAAAAAATAATGTGGTAGTTGATGCCTTATCTATAAGGCCTTCTATTTCTCTAATGGATGTAGCAGAAAATTGGAAAGCCACATTAGAAGTAGAGTATTCCAAGGATAAATTTTCTTGTGAACTTTTTGATGGGACTAACCATGATGATAGGTATAAGGTGTTGGAAGGAATCATCTGCTACAAAGATAGAATCTATTTGGTTTCTGGTTCGAGTTTGAAGGAGGAAATTTTAAGGAAAGCTCATGATTCTCCTCTAGCAGGTCACCCCGGTTTCTTCAAAACATACCGAATGTTGAGGGAAAGATTCTCATGGAAAGGCTTGAAGGTCGGTGTTCTGAAGTATGTTAATGAATGCCCCACATGTCAGCAAAATAAAGTGGAGCACACTCATCTAGCTGGTCTCGTACATCCCTTGCCTATTCCAGTACAAAAATGAGAGAGCATTTCCATGGACTTCATCACTGGTTTGCCCAAAGTATTTGGTAAGGATTGCATATTTTTGGTGGTGGATAGACTCACTAAATTTGCTCATTTTTTTGTTTTTACTACCACTTTCATTGCTGCACAAGTCCCTGAACTATTTTTTAAAGAAGTTTTCAGATTGCATGGGCTTCCTAAGAGCATTGTCAGTGACATAGATAGCATCTTTTTGAGTGCATTTTGGAAATAACTCTTCAAAATGGTGGGGACAAATTTGACACCTAGCACATGCTATCATCCCCAAACTGATGGCCAAACAAAAAGGGTGAATCAATGGTTGGAAGGCTACTTGAAGAACTATGTTAATGGGCAACAAAAAACATGGATAAAATGGTTGCATTTGGGTGAGTTTTGTTACAATACTACTTTCCATATGTCCATTGGCATGTCTCCTTTTAAAACACTTTATGTTTATGATGCATCCACGTTTATTGACCACATTTTTGGTGATAGTAGAGCTCCAAAGGCTAAGGATTGGATTGAAGAAAGTCAAGAAGTTTTGAAGGTTTTTAGAGATAACTTGCAGGTTGCTCAAAATTAGTAGAAACAATATGCAGACCAACACAGAATGGAGAGACAATTCCAAGTGAATGACTTGGTGTATTTGAGGTTGCAGCCCTACAAACAAACCACCATAAAAGGTAAAGGTTTAGAAAATCTCAAACCAAGGTTTTATGGTCCCTACAAAGTGATTCAAAAAGTTGGAGAAGTGGCCTATCAATTGGAGCTTCCCATGGGAAGCAAAATTCACAATGTATTTCATGTTTCTTGTCTAAAGAAGGTTATGGAGCAACACATTTCAGTTTCAGATACTTTACCACCTTTGGATGATGAAGGACAACTTGTTCTCATTCCAGACAAAATCTTGAGAACAAGGGAGAGAAGACTACGAAGCAGAACAATAAAAGAATATTTGGTACAATGGAAGGATTTGCCTAGTGAAGAAGGCACTTGGGAAGATGAACAAATTTTAAAGCATCCAAACTTGGCATTTCTTGAGGACAAGCAATATTGGGTGGGGAGGATTGTCATGTCCTCATCCCAATAAGTCTACTAGTTGACAATGTTTCACCCACCTACTAGCTCCATAGGTTGGGGGAGGAAGCATTAAATATTGCAATAAGGAAGCTGTGGGACCCAAGAGAACTTTAGTTTATCATTTACACATTATTTTGGGTCATACAAATAATAAATATGGAGAAAATAAAGTGGCATTGCTTCATAAGGACATTTGGAGGTCCATGGAGGCCTTGGGTGGCTAGATTCTTCCTTACACATGTCATGACTTAACCCCAAATTTGAAATTATGAGTGATGGAATGTTCTTGGAAGGTGAAGAGTTGTCAAATGACATATCATGAGCCCAAGGATTCAAATGGGTGATTAGAATTAACTCCCCATAGAAGAGGAAGAGTTTAGGATGAAACTAGGTGCCATGCTGAGCTAGATTCCCTATGCTTTATGACAACGATGATGGAAGATTCTATGACAAGTCAGACCTGATTGCAGACGTGATTGCATACCAATGACAATTTGATATGTCTGGGCTAAAAATAACCTCCAAGAGGGCGCACTTGGGACTAGGTGGCCTCCATTTGCATTTGGAGGAAGATGAAGGGTTGAGGAGAAGGCCGAGTGGCATGGAGGTTACTAAACATCAAGGATGAGTTGGAGGAAGCCTATGGGAGTGAATTCGACCTTGGAGGACCTTAGGAGGGTTATAAAAATATGTCATGAGGAATGGAAATGGATTTTGATCATTTGTGAATTCGCCTTTGGCATTTTGGAGAGCATTAGCTTGTCCATTGCACGGTGAGTTCACACTTACCTTGCTAGTGAGCCAATTACGAGAGAGTGAGATTCTCATCCAAGTTGGCTATGGGAGAGGCCACCCTGACCTCTCATTTGGAGCTTCATGGAGTGTTTTGCTGCAGATAGGAGGCTGCTACTGTTCGTGACCTATCTCTCCTCCCATTCTCTCAATTCCCACTTCCATATTTCCATGTTTTTCTATGAAGATGCACTTGAGTGAATGGTGGTTGCGCCCCATTGAGTTCAGTTGATGCCCAAGCATGGGTGAATGATTCATGGCTCTGTAATATGTCCCCCATCTTCTCTGTAAGTCGAAATCAAAAGAAATACATATGCAAATGTCCACATTTCCAAGATTTATTGTGACTAGTTTCCATGTGATGATTTCCCCTTTCAATGGAGTTGTCTATCTAATGTATATTGTGACTTGGATCAATGTTATATGTTGTTAGTGAGCTATTGAATGCTATTAGTGGTCTATATTCATTTTGCTCTATTCTGAACCATTATATGCACCATTTATGGGTCGAAGTTGAGCTTTTATATGTCACTTCCCTTGAGCAAATATCACTGAAATAATGCATTCGAAGATGAAGCTTTAATCCTTTGTTGCAGAACTCTTAACCATACCAAATAATAGTAAATGATGTCTAATTACAGTCGCCATACTCTATTTGTCAATTTGGGAGGGTTGCATAAGCGTCGGAGAGGCATTTCTGCCCACACCCTAAGGGGAATTGCATCATAAATTGCTAATAATCTTACCCTTTTTTCAATCATGCCCAAATCGAGTTGCATGTGTCTATGACCTGTCATAAAGCTATCAGAGAGTCCATTGAAGAGTCCCAAGGCTCCCCACATTAGTCCCTACCAAATTCGAGACCCTCTTGTGCCATTCGAATCCCCTAGAGTCCAGACTAGTTAAGACAATTTTTCCAAAATTCTGCCTTTGTTTGGAATTTTCGAATTGGGACTGTTATCACTCGCCTTCTAGTTGCCTATGTGAGGTGGATCAAGGATGGATGGTAGAGGGGCAAGCAACTAAAGGGTGGAACCACGACTGCTTAGACTCCCAAATGGATGGTTGTCACGCCAATCAAGGAAGCCTTCACTTTATGTTATCCTAGTCCAAGACAACAATGGGGGAGACCCAGATCTACTCCCGACAGGAGAGACCGGACCTAGACACCAGAAGAAGATCAGATGGGGCTTCAGGGTACTAAAGGTGCAAGGTAAATGGAAACCCTAGCTCTAGGGTTTAGGTACTAGCAACTGATGGAGATGACCGCTGTTTTGGGAAATGTAACTTGTGACAAGGTGAGCAAGAATAGAGTTGGGACTGTCTAGTATCAATGGGACAAAAACAGTGAAGGATAGGTGACTTGAGTTATCAGTAGGTGTTGGCAAAAGGAATAGGAGTGAGGTCAAGTTGGGGCTAGCGCTAGCTAGGAGATTAGTGCCTTGTGTGCATTAGGCAATGGAGTCAGCAGTAAACAAATGTTTCAGAGATCCCACCTGGGAGACACCTTGATCTATGAACCCAGAAAGTAGTTGGTCCGGAAAAGCTAAGGTACAGGAAACCCAGCTCAATGGATGGCTAGCGCTAGGGCTTAGGAAGACAGATCTGCAGTTCTAGGGTCACCTGGGGGCTAATGGCTCAGCGTTGAAGGAGAATAGAGGTCAGGATGACCTGATCTACAAGCCCAAATCAAAAAATCAACAGAAGAATCAGATTTAGAAAAGTCAAAATCTGATGAGGGGGCTAGGAGGCTGAAAACCAATTTTTCAGATCTAGGGCAAACCGGAGAGAACTAGCTCAGCGTTGGGGGTGTTTTGGAATGCTTGGGACCCGATCTATCTGTCTATCTTCTCAGATTTCAGAAAAACTCACTTCCGGAAGAGTCTAATTTTCAATGAGGGCGCTTGGGCAGTTTCTGTTGATTAGGTTGTCATTGATGCCAATAATGTCTGGTCATTGATGCCAACAGTTAAGTCTTGGTGTCCCTTGTGGAGCCCCTGAGGGTTAGTATTTGATTTGTGGTTGTCTGTGTCAGAGGAGACCTTTTGACTTTGTCCAAGCCCAAGCTTGAAGCCCTTGGAGGCCTATGGACATTGGAAAAAGCCCTGAACACCCCTTAGAGTGTTTAAGTACCCCTAAGTTGTTTCCTTGGTCCCCCATACCACAACCTATGCCCTAGTACCCTAGGAAGTGTCCTTGTTGGGTTGAAGAAGTTCTGAAGAAGTCCTTGGTTCCACACTTAGTGGATTGATGACCGTGCAACCCCTGTTGAAGTCATGGATCTCTTGTATGTGATGATGTCATAAATGACTTAATAAAGTCATGGAACCTTTGTGAAGACCTTGATGCCCACTATTTGCAATTGAAGAGGTTAAGGAACTCACATCGCCATGTGAAGAAGCCCTTGATGCCCTTGGTGGAGCTTTGAACCCCTCTTACTACAACGATGCGTTGACTTACTTGCTGATTATTGTAGAAGCTCTTAGTGCCATGAACAAGGTCAAGAAACCCACAATAATGGTTCCCTTGCATATAGAAGGCCATTGCACTTGGA
>LPNX010737020.1:330752-353881 GCA_001517045.1 Pseudotsuga menziesii
GAGGTGTTGTTGGATGACTCGTAGAGCTCTGATTTCGCTGATTTTGAGGAGAATTTCAGGGGTGCTGGTGTAGCTACAGCAGTTAAGAAAAGGAGATTTTTGTTGGATGTGAAGCAGCTGCAAAACCTTTTCTTTTTGATGTGATGTTAGCATGAATATCTTTTACATTTCTTTTTGATATCTCTGGGCATGTGTAATTCAGCACTATTGAGCAGAGCTCTGATTTTTTAGTAGATGAGGACAGTATGAAGGTGGGCAGAAGGAGCAGCAGAAGTAGTGTTGCAGAACTGAATTATTTTTGTCTATGATTTTCTGGGTTTGATTATATCAGTAGTATAATGAAGACTCCTTATCTCTGATGTTTGGGCAGCTGTATGGAAATATTCTTGCATCTTGATGGACAGTATATGATTGATGACATGATGTTAAGTGTCTGAATGTTGATGATGTCTTCATAAACAGAATGAAGATACCACAGTCATGTGAATCAGTGGTTCTGAAATTACCAGAGTGTTTTGAGAGTGTGGATTTGTGATTTGAAGCAGACTTATGATAGAGATGTGACAACCTTTGACAACCCTTATCATGAATACAATGTTGATGACAGTGGTTTCCATGCTTACACAGTGAGATGCTTGACAGATTGAGTATGACAGTGATGATGTAGCAGTGATACCCTCTTCTGAAGATGACAGGCTGTATTGACTGGGTTTATTTTAGGACTACAGAATGCTGAAAGAATTTCTCATGAAGACATGATGATGGACAAGGTATGATGATGGCTGAAGTTGATGAATGTAAAGGCATATGATGATGATGTCGTGGAGCTGTGCCTGATTATTGATTGATAGCTGTATCAACATGGTTTGATAGTTAAAAAAAAGGGTGAAATGATGCTCCTCGTCCAGGCTGCCTCATAATTTTCAAATCTGAAAGTGACAATTGCCCCTTGCAAAGTTCCAGGTATGCATACACAGTAACACAGAGGTATGATCAGTGATCTATATATATGTATGATGAAACACAGTAATGTGATGTGATGATGCCCACACCTAAGCACAGTGAAATGTTCAGTAATGCTTAGTGATGACATATATACTAAGAAGTACACAGTGATGTGCTAGAGATGTTTACACAATGATGTGCTCAGTTTGATATGCTCAGTGATGTTTACACAGTGATACTCAGTGATGTATGATGAAAACACAATGTGTGATGATATGGAATTATAAATGATGCAATGACGACAATAGTACAATGATGAATAGTGGTAATTAGGAGTGAGTACATTGGTTCAGTTGAGCAGCATTAGCACAGGCTACTACATGTGCATTTGGTCTGACTCATATTCGCTGAGCTGTATGAGCAGTTGGTTTGACTCAGGTGGACTGAGTCTCGTGTACGGTTGGTTAAACTCAGATTGACTAACTCGAATGATGTGAACAGCAGATTGATTTATGTAGACATATTGATTGCTACAGCTAGATCAGACAGATTGATTGGTACAGCTAGATTGCACAGATTGATTGTACAGGATGATGAACAGTGTTGCACAGTTGTGATGAGCAGTGAATGAGCAGTGAACAATTGATCAGTAGTGAATGTGAGCAGTGAACAATTGATCAGTATTGAATGTGAGCAGTGAACAATTGATGAGCAGTGGTCAGTTGATGAGCAGTGACAGTGGTTGAGCAGTGTGGTGCAGTGTGGTACAAGTGTTGGTTAGCAGGTCCGCATGATCAGTGCGGTTGTGATTCAGCAGTATCTATCTTCATGTCAGGGTGGCAGGACGGGGCAAGGAAATCTAGGGAGCTAAGGCTTCCTTCAGGTTGTAGCCGGTAAACCAGGGGGATGTAGCCTCCTTCCAGTTGTAGCTGGAGAATTGAAGTCTTTGTAACAAAGGGGGTTGTTGCCTCCTTCCAGTTGTTGCTGGTAAATTATTATTATAAAGGCTTCTGTGGTTTTTCCCCCAGGACTTGGGTTTCCACGTAAAAATCTTGTGTACTGTGTTTTGCTATGCTTCCTATGTGATGATGATATGATAATAGGTGATGATGAGCTGTAATAGTTAATAATGCTGATGATATAATGATAATGTGATAATACATTAATGAATGATGTATTGAAGAAGCAGTTGATGATTGTTAAAGTTGAAAAAGTAATAAAAAGCTATACAGTGATTCACCCCCCCCCCCTCTCAGTGTCTACAGTTTCAGTCAATTTTTCAGATCTAGGCCAAATGGTCAAGCAATTGCACAACGTTGGGGTTGATCTAGGCTGTGTGGGACCCGATCTATCCTTTTGTGAAGTCAGAGTTCAGAAAAACTCAAAACCCTAGCAGGTCAATTTTTCAGTGGGGGGTTATGTAGTTTTATGCTTAAAAATCAGATCTAGGTCAAACTGTGAGGAATTTGACCAACATTTCAGTTGATTTGATGAAGGGGAGGCCCGATCTATGAAACCCAGAAATGGTTTGGAAAAAGATCGGACTATTCCCAAGTTTATTGATTTTTAGTGTTTTTAGTACTTTAGGAGTTTTCAGAAAAAGTTGAAGAAAAGCAAGGTACAATGGAATAAGATCTAAAAAAGAAGAGACTTACCTGGAAATGCTTGTAGAAGTCTGTAACAGTGACGATCTTTGCTATCCCGATCAATTCTGGAAGATCCCCATGATTTTTATGGCATATGCAAGCTCCAAGCCACCTATGCGCCCCCTACCCTGCATGAGCAAACGTCAACCATATCAGATTTGCTAATACAAGATAAAGAAACTGAATACTACAATACAGTATAATGAAGTAATCATAGATCACAATGAAACTAATGAAAACCCCTTGATCCAAAACGAAGAGAACCGAGCGAGTTGAGGCCTTCCTACAAAAACGCTCTAGCCAAAACGCCCTCCTGTAGACAAAACAATGATAGCCACAAAAAATATAGATCTCACGAGAATTTCCACAATGCTAGGAAGCTGAAGACTAGTTAATCACCATTTGAGCACATCAGATGCAAAGCAGATCCAGAAAAATTTCCACAAAAAAGTCTTTCTATTATTCAGATCCAAGAGCCAAAGACCCCTTACAAATGAGAAGCTCTCTCCTTAAAATAGAAATGAGAGAACCACAATCATAACCGAATCCTAACCACTTTCAAAACGAGTGGCTAAGATTAAAAGATGAAATGTTCTAATCAATGGTTGAGATGAGCTCGACATACAACACATGGATCAATATAACCATAATTTACCAAAGTGGACTAAACCACCCATAAAAAGGTAACCCACTCAACAAGAAATAAATGAAAGCACATGGTGGGTCCAAGGAGTGTTTGACTAACTCCCTCTAGGTGCCCCCATGGCACAATAAAATAATATAATAATTTAATTCTTTGACTTTATGCCTGCTTGAGGAAATCATGAGCCTTCCAAAAGCTCCAGAAAATAATATAAAAATGCCCAAAAATAGGTGTGGGCCCAAGCAGGTGTTGCAACTGTTGGAGAAGGTGTGGAAGACATCACTCTCATCATTGTGACTTGTCCCATGCCATTTCTTCACCTCAGTGGCCCAAATCGATTTCTTCAATAGCCATTTAATCATTTTTAATCTGCCTCGGGAAACGTGATCCTGCCAAAACAACCTCGTAGGGTGCCTACGTTGTCAAACTGAGCCCACCAGGCTCTCTAGGATGGGGATACAATGGTAAAAACAAGTGGTTGCACCCCCCTATGCCCATACAATGCCCTAGGAGATCCAACTAAAACATCTCCCTACTCAAACATATCAACCTATGAAGAAAAACTGCATCAGAAAGGCAGAATGAGCCTGATCACATCTGTAATTGCCCGGAACGGGAAATAAATTGTCTCATTGGACTCAAAGAGTCCAAATCCATCTAAGGTGTATACTCATACCCCTCATAGGTCTCTATCTGACCATCAATCACATCAAATAAACAATATAACCATCTATAACTGATCAGATACCCATAATAACTCAGAATACATCCATCTGTTGCAAGTGTTGAAAGGTTAAGCCATGCTCTACAACTCATTCAAGTAACAATCACAAGAAGTAGCATTCATTTCACTGGCAATACATCAACAAATACATATATAAGGCTTTATTTATTATTACTTAGACTTAGACTTTCAAGACTATACTCACTTCATAGCTGTAGCCAATTTGCTAGTGAAGGGTGAAGGGTGGAAATGACAAGGCTAAGGCAAAGGATGACTTCCTACTCAACATCATGACACTTTGGACAAGGAAAGGGAAAACTCACTATAACCAATGTTGGACAAACAACAACACAAGTAATGGCAATGCCTCACAAATGGGTGAGTTGTTTAGAGAGTCTTTATTCAACTTAGGCATCATGTCTACATCAAACTTGATCCAAGTTCATTAGGATCACATTTTATTCCATGGCCGTTTTGGCCTATATGACCCTTTTGGGACTTCACCAGTGCTTAAAAGCACAGCTTATCGCAACTTTCATCCGGGACATATTTATTTTTATAAGGTCAGCAATATTTGGATACAGCATATTTTTAATGATTGCTTTTTGGACCTTTTCCTATACTCTTTAAGGAGTATTTTAGCATTTCATTGCTCTTGCCCTCTTTACATATGTTAAGAAACACAGTTTTATAATTTTCATTTTCCATGGGCGCATATTCAATATTTTCAATACAGGTAGTACATGAGCTTTCAGTTTTAGCCAACAACATTTAAGTGACTAGGGGGAGTTCTGCACAGTGCCAAACATCGGGACAACCGACCAGAATGATTTAGGCATACTATCCAACTTACCAAAGGCAAGTTTTGTCACCAACTCAGAGCCGAGACACAATATAAACAGGGAGGCTTGTCCAACAAAAGTTGTAGCGAGGAGAAAGATGCTCCATGCCATAAGGCAAGAAGTCAGTCGGGTTGAAAACTAAACTAGAAGGTAATGGATGGGTGAAGACAATGAATGATGGAGCCAACACTAGCAAGCCAAAACAATGGTGGGAATGACTACCTCTATTCCCTCTAAGGAGGGTAAAATCAATGAGTATAGATCAAGAACTTCCAAGTCTAAGTAACGACATCAATACATAGTACAAGATACAACCAAGTCCATATAATTATGACCGCTAGATCATGATACCACAAGTCAATACATGTCACAAAAAGCAGTATAAGATCAATAATAACCATCACACAGTATAAAATGCTGAGTCATAATCATGTAATAAAACCCATCTGAGACACCATCTGTGCAATGAGAAAGAACTGATATAAAACCGGGCATCAATGATTGCTCTGTAATGACATAAATGGCTACATCGGTCCTCAAATCTGAGTGTCTTGAGACTCAGTCCTGACATGGGAGAGTACAATAGTCCACTAATATAAAAATGATCCATAAAAAAATGCCCATCTCAGCATTTGATACTGTAAGAGATCTGGCTGACAAATGTACTGTGTCTGAAAAATAGAATATGGTAGCCTGGCTACTATATATGTGATAACAGGGACATTACAGTATTGTTGTTCTTCTGTATTGAGATATATATGACATAGGTTTTGTATCTTTTCTTGTACCCATTCATTTGCACGTTGAAGGAGGCGAACTTGAGGGAGGCGCATTGGTGGGGAGACTCACTTTGTTGCCGGCTCTCAGTGTTGGTTATTAGGGAGTGGTTACTTCTTTATGATTTCTCGTCGCTGTACTTTTTTTATCTTGCAAATCCCGTTTATTTGTCATGCTAATTGATTTCTTTGGTGTGGCATGTAGAAGGGGGGGCTAGGGTCATTGAGCAGAGCTTCTTTTCATTAGAATCTTGCCTGGAACTCTCACTTGATCGGAAAGAGAACATTCTTCATCATCCAGGAGCTTATCTACAAGGTTTAGGTACGTTTCTCAGGTTAGTTTTCAGTATTTCAAATTTTAATGCATTACACATCATCAATTTTACTGAAAAACCTTTAGTAGAAAGTAGGAAAAATCACCAGGTTGATTTGCAGTGGGAATCTGCAAATTCGACGATCTGGGTTTTGTTGGCCTTCTCGAAATACCCACCTTCCTCCTAGGCGTCAGTATTGGACTCCATTTTCCCACCTTCAAGCATTGATCCTTGGGAGAAAAACACCCCTCTTTGACCTAGCAGCTAGTTCCCCGTGCTCTTCTCTGATTCTGGTTTTTGCTTGGATTTTGTCGTACTGTCAAGTAAGTGTGTTGGAGGCCTTAATTCTCTGGTTGAGCCTCACCTTGGGGAATTTCCATATTTCTGTTCAAATCCCTTCAGGGTCTCGGGTTTGGTCAATTGAACTAACACACTGATCCTAGATCCGGTCGTTAATTCCATAAGTCACTGTTTTATTTGGCTTGAGTAACATTACCAACATCCTTAATCACCTATACTTGAGCATTCTTTAATTTGTGGATTATCCCTTAAATCTAGGGTTTCAAGCACTCACCTTATGTATTCTCCGTTCGGGTTTGATCTGGTGATTTGCTTTAGATCTTTACTTTTATGATAGCTCTGGGTCTCCCCCATTGTCACTTGAGCTTCAATGGCATAAAGCGAAGGATATCCCAATCGGCGTGACAACCATCCATCTTTTGGGGGTTGGGGTGTTCGTAGGTCACAACTTTGGCTCCCTGTCCCCTCTGCAATCCTGTATAGGATCACTCTACGGGGAAGCTACAAGATCCATGATAACACTACCTTTAAAGAAATAAATTTATTTTTATTTGTAATGTTTATACATGAGTATTATCTAGCTATATTTTCATGTAATCCTATAGGAATTAGAATTGGATTGCAAATTGTATGCCTGGTTGTAAATATATAATTTCCATTTACTTGTTTGTATATAATTGAATTGTGCACTGAACACCATTCAGTTAGGGAAACTTCAAATTTTCATCTTTATACTCCAGTAGATAATCTTATTGTGGTTTTAAATTAGCCATTAAAATTCGAAATATATTTGCATAATAAGAAAATAAATAAATGGTAACAATAGTCCTGTATTATTTTGTAGGTACGCTTAGACATTGCCACTATCTTGGGGCTGCTGGCATTTTTCATTAATTACAGATTTGAAGACTTTTTTATCTCCCCGTAAGACCCTTCTAAACAGTTTTCAGAATGACGAGTGGTTTATTGAGTTGAAACATGCAAATTTCTATTTAGTGTTTATTATAGCTCATTCGTAAAAGTATTTAAGAACATGTATAATAACGTGTTGTGACACATCCCAAAAAAAATTGAATGTAGTTACAAGTGATTTTTTTAATATTTGTAACCATTTCAGAGTGAAAATACATTGAATTGCAGAACGATCTTCCTTGTGATGCCAATCTTTGAAACAACTTCCTTGTGATGCATTTCAATACTTTAATGTTGCACATAGTTAATGGAGAGAGACTGTTTACATATATTAGTAACCCCAAAACCTTGTATTTGAAATGCATAAAGAAGGTTCCTTCGTTTGTTTACATATGTTCCATTGCTTTATCTGTGGAAGGGCTACTTTTCAGCACTCTTTGTTGTAAGTTCTAGGAAAAGGACAAGGTCACACTCTTTGTTGTAAATTCTAGGAAAAACACAAGGTCAAATTTTGTAATTCTGAGATATTTCACTAGCCTTAAGGGTTATAGAAGAAAATATCAAGTTTCCTTCACATTTGGCCCTAATTTTTATCCTGCCATTAACCAGGTGAGTTTTGATTGTTGACATATCGCTATAAGGATGAAGGAATGGATAATAATCTATTGGTCCTTAATTTTCCATGCTCTTGAGTCTTATGCACTGTGTAAGCGTCTTTGGATCTAAAACAAATTGCTATTGTTTTGATTGTTGTGCAACCTCTCATAATGGTTGGTTTCTATGCTAAAAACATTCTCCTTAAGAGCATTCCACGTTACTCTAATAAAGGCAATCAGGCAGCCTTAGAATGTGTTATGCCTCTTAGAACCATAAAATATTAGAACAATATCTGTAGCATGGTAAGACAACTCACTTGAATGTCAGATTAATTATATAAGTCATAAGACCGACCTAGGATGAATGTTATTGGGGAAAGTCGTTAAAAAGGAAGAAATATTTGGGCAAACAGCAACATACAAGGTTAAAATGAGCAGATTGAGAACCAAACAATAAGCAACAAATATCATCAGTTATTTCGATGCTGAAAATGGAAATTGTCATGAAGCAACATTGAAACATACTTACGAGGATAATAAGTGGAACTAGGAATGTCGTCTGGGTATACTTTTAACAAAGATTACTACAGAAACCCAAATGGGAAATCAACAACGAAGGATTCTGTTTATGCTGAGGAATTCTTTACAAAGTATGAGCTATACATTTTCAACAAAGGCTTCATGTATTTTTACTCATTGGTCGTATTTTGCAAATTTCTATGGCACAGAGACAATCTTCACTCCTTTGTGGACAGGTTTAGAATCCCCTGCATCCTCTGATCTTTGAGCAGACTTCAGCCCAAGTCCTCATTCTTTTGCTACTGCCCATTCTTCTTCCCAAGATCCATTTTTTTCCATCTTTTGTTGGTTTTTTTGTTGATTGAGTTGTCATTGATGCCAACATGGGACTTGCAGTAGCCCCTCAGGTTGTCATTGATGCCACCAAGGTCTCCTACAGTGGACAAAGTTGATAACCAGGTATGGATTTAATCATGGACACTTGCACAGGTTTGGTATGGGTTTGATCACCCTTTACCCACACCCAGTGGCTAGTTGCATGATAGCTTTGTTATCACCAACCTTGTAGCTGCCTATGCAAGATGGATCCAGGATGGATGGTAGAGGAGAAAACAACTATGGAGGTGGAACCAAGACTGCCTAGACTCTCAAATGGATGGTTGTCACATCAATCAAGGCAGCCTTCGCGTTATGTTGTCTGAATCCAAGACAACAATGGGGGAGACCCAGATCTGCTCTCGATAGGAGAGATCAGACCTAGACACCAGATCAGATCAAAACAAACTTTGAGGTACGTAAGGTGTAAGGTGTTTAGGAACTCTAGATCTACAGTAGGTTTCAGTAGATGGATCAGGACTTCAGCAGTATATTGGTTGATCCAAAGTAGTAATCGGATGACCTTTGGGGGAAATGGTTAGATCTAGGGTTTTGGTACTAGCAACTAAAGAAGATGATCTCTGCCTTGGGAAGTGTAACCAAGGCAGGGTGGGCAGGAAAATAGTCGGGACTATCTAGTACCTGGCTGATAGACTCAATGAAGAAGGTGAACAGGTGTGATTGTCTGAGTCGTCAAGGAACATCAAATTTCAAGGGGAAAAGGTCAATTCAGGGCTAGCGTTAGGGATGGGAGATCAGTGCCTTTCGTGCATTGGGCAATGGAGTCAGTATACATCCAACGTTGAGGTGAACCCACCTAGGGTAGACCTTGATCTGTGGACCCAGATAAGTGTTTTGGTCTGGATGGCTAAGTTAAGGCAGGAATTCAGTCAAGGAAGGCTAGCACTAGGGTTGGATGAGACAGATCTGTAGATCTGAGGCCACCAACAGACAACCAGCTCAATGTTGAGGGTGAAATGGGACCAGGAGGGGCTGATCTACACACTTGGTTTAGAGAAATTGGAAAAAGTCAAATCCTGAAAAAGTCAAAGTTGATGATTGAGGCTGAGAGGGTGAAAAACTGATTTCTTAAGATCTAGGGCAAGCAGGCTGGATCTAGCTCAGTGTTAGGGGTGTTTTGGAGTGCTCAGGACCTGATCTATCAGCCTAGTTTGTCAGATTTCGGAACCAGTAAACTCTGAAAAGGTCCAGTTTTTCAGTGATGGCGCTAGGGTTGTTTTCAGTCTAAGACTCAGATCTAGGTCACACTGTCATGAATCTGGACAATGATGGGGGTGATTTAGACTGTGTGAGACCCGATCTATCAGTCTATGAAGTCAGAAATTAGAAAAAGTCAAAACCCTAGCAGGTCAAATTTTCAATAGCGGCTCTATGTAGTTTTCAGACTAAAATTCAGATCTAGGTCAAACCAGTAGGAATTTGACCAGCGTTGCAGTAGATTCAGTGAGGGGGAGGCCCGATCTATGAAACCCAACAGTGGTTTGGCCAAAGATCAGACGGTTCCCGAATTTAGTATTTTTTAAGGGTTTTTTAGTATTTTAAGGATTTTTAGAAAAATGGAAGGAAAACAGGTACAATGGATTTAGATCTGTTAAAGAGAAGAGAATTACTTGTTGGATCGTACCTGGAATGCTTGTAGAAGTCTTAACAGCGATGATCCTTGCTATCCCGATCTATTTTGGAAGATCCACATGATTTCTATGACAGATGTAAGCCCCAAGCTACCAATGCGCCCCTTACCCTGCATGAGCAAACGTCAACAATATCAGATTTGCTAAGACAAGATAAAGAAACTAAATGCTATAGGAAAGTAAAAAGAAGTAGTCATAGATCACAATGACACTAATGAAAACCCCCTGATCCAAGATGAAGATAACCGAACGAATTGAGGTCCCCCTGCAAAAACCCTCCAGCGAAAACGCCCTCCTGTAGACAAGACAATGATAGCAGAAAAAATATAGATCTCACTTGAATTTCCACCATGCTAGGAAGCAGAAGACTATCCAATCACCATTTGAGAACATCAGATGCAAAGCAGATCCAAAAAATGTCCACGGAAAAATCTTTCTATTATTCAGATTCAAGAGCCAAAGACCCCTTACAAATGAGAAGCTCTCTCCTTTAAATAGAAATGAGAGAACCACAATGATAACCGAATCCTAACCACATTCAAAACGAGTGGCTAAGATTAAAAGATAAAATATTCTAATCAATGGTTGAGATGAGCTCAACATACAATACATGGATCAATATAACCATAAAGTACCAAAGTGGACTAAATCACCCATCAAGAGGGTACCCCACTCAACAAGAAATAAATGAAGCACATGGTGGGTCCATGGAGTGTTAACTAACTCCATATGGGTGCCCCATGGCACAATAAAATAATATAACATTTTAATTCTTTGACTTTGTGCCTCCTTGAGGAAATCGTGAGCCTCCCAAAAGCTCCAAAAAATAATATAAAATGCCCAAAAAATAGGCGTGGGCCCAATCAGGTGCTGCAACTACTGGAGAAGGTGTGGAGGACATCACTCTCATCTTCACGACTCGTCCCATGTCATTTCCTTGCCTCAGTAGCCCAAATCGATTTCTTCAATAGCCATTTAATCATTTTTTAATCTGCCTTGGGAAACGTGAACCTGCCAAAAAAACCTCCTAGGGTGCCTGCGTTGTCAAACTGAGCCCACCAAGCTCTTTGGGATGGGGGTACTATGGTACAAACAAGTGGCTGCACCCCCTATGTCCATACAACGCCCTAGGAGATCCAAATAAAACATCTCCCTGCTCAGACACATCATCCTGTGAAGCAAAATTGCATCAGAAAGGTAAAATGAGGCTGATCATTTCTGCAAGTGCTCAGACTTGAAAATAAACTGTCTCATTAAACTTAGAGAGTCCAAATCCATCTAGGGTGTATACTTATACCCCTCTCAGGTCTCCCCCTGATCATCAACCATATCCAATAGACAATATAACCATCTGTAAATGATCAGATACCAAAAATATAACTCGGACTATCATCCATATGTTGCAAATGTTATAAGGCTAAGACATGCTCTACAACTCATTTAAGCAACAATCACAACAAGTAGCAATCATTTCACTGGCGGTGTATCAACCAAATACATATATAGGGTTTATTTATTATTATTCAGACTAGACTTTCAGGGCTATATTCACTTCATAGTTGTAGTCAATTTGCTAGTGACGGGTGAAGGATGAAATTTACAAGGCTAGGGCAAAGGATGACTTCCTACTTAACATCATGACACTTTGGATATGGAAAGGAAAAATTCACTAAAACCAATGTTGGACAAACAACAACACAAGGAATCGCAGTGCCTCACAAATGGTTGAGTTGTTTAGAGAGTGCTTATTCAACTTAGGCATCATGACTACATCAAGCTTGATCCAGTTTCATTAGGATCATCAATTTTATTTCCATGGCCTTTTTGGCTTATATGACCCTTTTGGGACTTCACCAGTGCTTAAAAGCACAGCTAATCCCAGCTTTCATTCGGGACATATTTATATTTATAAGGTCAACAATATTTGGATATAGCATATTTTTAACCATTGCTTTTTGGACCTTTTCTTGTACCCTTCAAGGGGTATTTTAGCATTTGATTGCTCTTGCCCTTTTTCACATATGTTAAGAAACACAGTTTTAACATTTTCATTTTCCATGGGCGCATATATAATATTTCCAATGCAGGTAGTACATGAGCTTTCAGTTTTAACCAACAACATCTCAAGTGACCAGAGGGAGTTTTGCACAGTGCCAAACATCGGGACAACCGACCAGAATGATTTAGGCATACAATCCAACTCACCAAAGGCAAGTTCTGTCACCAACTCAGAGCTGAGACACAATATAAACAGGGAGGCTTGTCCAACAAAGGTTCTAGCAGGGGAAAGGGTCCTCCATGCCATAAGTCAAGAAGTCAGTCGGGTTGAAAACAAAACTGGAAGGTAATGGATGGGTGGAGACAATTAAAGGTGAAGCCAACACTAGCAAGCCAAAACAATGGTGGGAATGACTACCTCTATTCTCCCTAAGGAGGGTAAAACCAATGAGTATAGATCATGAACTTCAAAGTCAAAGTAGAGACATCAATACATAATACAAATACATCCAAGTCCATATAATTATGACCTCCAGATCATGACACTACATGTTAATACATGTCACAAAGATGAGTATAAGAGCAATGATAACCATAACACAATATAGTAAAAGTTGAGTCATAATCATGCATATCATCCATCTGAACCATCATTTGTCCAATGAGAAAGTACTGATATAAATCTGGGCATCAATAACTGCTTTGTAATGACTAAATGGCTACATTGGTCCTCAGATCTAAGTGTCTTGAGATTCAGTCCTGACATGGGAGAGTACAATAGTCCACAAATATAATAATGATCCGGCAAAACTGCTCATCTCAGCATCTCATATGTAAGAGATCTGGTTGAAAAATGTACTGTGTCTGAAAAATAGAATATGGTAGCCTGGCTACTATATATGTGATAACAAGCTTGATGGTTGAGTGATTGGACACACCCACACATGTGGTATCGTGGGCTTTGGATCCCATTCACTGATGGTGTGCACCTTGTAGCACACAGTGGTACAAATGACCCATTGGAGTGCTTGTGTATGAGGGTTGCTGCTGTAGTCTTAGATAAGTATTGCAGTGTCTCGTTGGTAAGTTTTAAGATTTATTAGATGAGTGGATGAAGGAGTGGTTAAATTGTTGGTTGATATTATTTATGTGGTAATGATCTTGATTAGCTTAGGGGATGGTAACTCTCAATATACCCGGAGGTACGAGAAGTATGTCCAAAACCATTAACTAATGCGGCTCCCTGCAAGGAATATGTGGGCTGGTTGGAGTCTTCGGGACTTGTTCAATACTACACCACCAAGGGTGTAGCCTAACGGTGTCTCGAGGTCACTGCCTAGTTGTTCCCGCTTCCTTTGTGGATTTACCCACCGCAACGGATTAATTCGAGGCGTTGGATTTTCGCCTGGGGAGATTTATTTTGAAGTGGAAAACTAATTAAGCTAGTCACCTAATGTTACATTTTTATCGTTTAATCAATATGATCTAGGTTCTTATCTGAGAGAACAACATGCACAACAATAATCTCAAGAGACAAGAGACACAAAGATTTTTCCTTAGGGAAACCATAAAGGAGAAAACCCCGCAACTTTCTCAGAGATAGAATAAGCACCAGTAGCAAAAGTAAAACCCAAAAAAATAAAGATGATCTTCAACAAGTGATCTCTCTCACTTGTGTGAGCTAGTTCTTTCTCTGTCATGCGTTATTGATGAGTGAGTGTGTGTTCAAATAGAGAGTCTCACTCTCTATTTATACCTAATTTCCACTTGACATTTTCCCTACAGGGCCGACTTCTCTAGGAGAGTCTAATAACCCTAATATAACTTAACTGAGGGGTCTAATGCCTCAACACACAATGGAGGGTTAACCTCAATGACTTTACATGACTTAATTACATTAATGACTCTCCCGATCGGAGGAACAAATATCTCCGTCGAGGTATAATGAAATACAATATAAAATATACAAGTGAATACATTCCGAAGTTACAAATACATCAACACTCCCTCTTAACTAGGAAGGTATTCTCTTAACACAGTTCATCAGCACAAGTCTTCGTCAGTGGATCATCATTGTCACTGCTGCTGCTATCTCGAGCAAATGGTGCTATATCTCAAATCTACTCGTCATAGGAAGTTCTACAGAGCCAACCCTTTTTCATGCTAGATGTAGGCCAAGCCTCCATGTAGGTCTTCATCATCTCTGCGAGCAAGTCATCAAGTAGGTACAACCCATGACTTATTATATGCTTCTTACAAAACCTGCAAGATCTCCCAGGACTGATTATATGCCACCGCAAAACCTAAAGGAGCATCCCAAGACTGATTACATGCCTTGCAATACTTGTGTACGCTATTGTTAAGTCATCATTTTCAGATCATCTCATTGTCACATGGAGCACAACCCAGATACACATAACACATCACTTACATCCATCGACATGGGAGGACAAACCTACCACCATTCAGGAAAGGCTTAGCAATTACATCAACGACCATGGGAGGACCAACTTACCACCATGTCGAAAAAGCTTTAGCATTTACATCAACAACCATGGGAGGACCAACTTACCACCATGTCGAAAAAGCTTCAGCATTTACATCAACGACCATGGGAGGACCAACCTACCACCATGTCGAAAAAGCTCCAACATTTACATCAACGACCATGGTAGGACCAACCTACCACCATGTCAGAAAAGCTCGACATTTACATTAACGACCATGGGAGGACCAACCTACAACCATGTCGGAAAAGACCGGCATTTACATCAACGACCATGGGAGGACCAACCTACCACCATGTCGAAAAAGCCTATGTGTATCTACGTCTTCCGGACTCATCACTTCCCCTTGGAAGGAAACCTCGATCTGAAGTACACCAAGCTTTTCTCTGAAGTACTCAAAATTCACTTTGGCTAGTGACTTGGTCAATACATTGGCTATCTGCTCGTTCGTCGCAACATACTGGAGCTTCACTACTCCTCTCTGCACCATATCCCTGATATAGTGATACTTGATCTCGATGTGCTTTAACTTGTCGTGGAACACTGGGATCTCAGACAACTTGACACAACTCTGATTATCGCAATATATACAAGTGGCATCCAACTGGAGATCAAACAAATAAGACAGTATTCCTTTGGCTTGTTAGTGTTGGTTTCATCGTTCACCATCTCCACCCATCCATTACCTTCCAGTTATGTTTCTAACTCGACCTATTAATTGACTTGTGTCATGGAGGACCTATCCCCACTATAGCCTCTTTGTTGGACAAGCTTCCTTGTTTATTTGTGTATCGGCTTTGAGTTGCCTAGGTTGTGTTGGCTAAACCTGAAATAGATAGCACTGACATCAATAGAATGTATATGGAAATGAAATGAATATCTTGTAAAAAGCCCATTCATGAGAAGTATTGTTTTTGAACATACGTGAATGCAAGGCAAGCCTAATGAAACTGGCTTTGAAGTGTAAATATAAAATGTGAAATGTAAAACCCATGTAACAAGTGTTTTAAATACGCATGGAGCATGAAGCCTTAATATATAAAAATCCGTGTAACAAATGCATGGATCAAGGCAATGGAAACTCGAAGGCCCAAAAATCAATGGTTCTTAAAAGTTATATCTAAAGATTGCTGGCCTCACTTGTATTTGATATGGATTGTGAGCATTTGTCAAGGTGAATAAGCACCTCTGAACATAACTTACCCATTTGTGAGACACTGCCATCCCTTGTGTTATTGCTTGTCTGGCATATGCTAAAGTGAGTATCCCATTTCCATATCCAAAGTGTCACAGTGTCAAGTTGGTAGTCACCCTTTAGCCTAGCCTTTTGATTTTTAGCCTTCACCCTTCACTAGCAAATTGATTACAACTATGAAGTGAGTATGGTCTTGAAAGTCTGGTCTGAGTTATAATTAATTAACATAACTCTATATATTTGGTTGGTAGATCGCCGGTGAAATGATTACTACTTGTTATAATTGTTATTTGAATGATTTGTAAAGCATGTCTTAACCTCTAAACACTTCCAGCAGATTGATGTTAGCCTGGGTCATATTACTGATTTTTTGATCATTTACAGGTTATTATTTTTTTATTTGTCTGGGCATATTAGATATTGTACCTGATCATGCAGAGATCTGTAGGGTGTATGAGTATGCACCTTAGATGGATTTGGGCTCCCTGAGTCCAATGAGACAGTTTGTTTTCAGTTTCGAGCAGTTACAGTGATTATTTGTCTCAGACTCTCAGTATACCATTCTGGTGCAGTTTTGCCATGTTGAATGGCTTATCAGAGCGGAAGGGTGATTTGATTGGTTCACCTAGGGCGCTATATGAGGAGTGGGTGGTCCAACCACTTGTTTTTACCATTTTACCCCCTCACAGAGAGGCTGGTGGGCTCAGTTTGACAACACAAGCAATCTATATGGCAGTTTGGGCAGTGTCACAGTTCCCAAGGCAGATTAAAAATGGTGAAAATCGCTACTAAGGATTTCGATTTGGGCTACTGAGGCAAGGAAATGGCATGGGATGAGTTTTGATGATGAGTGTGATGTCTTCCACCTCTTCTCCAACAGCTTCAGCATTCAGATGGACCCACACCCATTTCTTCGACATATTTTATGATTTTCTGGAGCTTTTGGAGGCTCACGATTTTCCTAGAGAGGCACTATTTTGCACTTAATATTATATTTTTATTTATATTGTGCCATGGGGACGCACTAGGATCCCGTCTCCTAGGGTGATTTGGTCCATTGATGTATTATATTATTATATTGATCCATGTACTTTATGTTGAGCTCATCTCAACCGTTGATTATAACATTTTGATCTTTTAATCTTAGCCATCCATTTGAAAGGTGGTTAGGATTTTGGTATCTCTCATTCCTATTTAAAGGAGACAGCTTCTCATTGTAAAGGGGTCTTTGGCTCTTGGAATCTTGATAATAGAAAAACTCTTTTGTGGAAATTCTTGGGTCTTCTTTGCATTTGGTGTTCTTCGATGATGATTGGAAAGTCTATTGCTTCCTAGCATTTGGGTATTTGTGGTGAGATCTATATTTTTTGTGGAAACTTTGTTTTGTCTACAGGAGGGCGACTTCACTTGAGCGTTTTTGCAGGGCTTCCTCAACTCACTTGTATCAGGGGGTTATCATTAGTATCATTGTGATCTATGGTTTCATCTTGCTATTTTTCTGTAGCATTTGTCCATTTCTCTTGATGCATCAAATCTGATATGGTTGACGTTTGTTGTGCAGGTGGGAGGAAGTATTGGCTTCCTTGGGAAAATCGATTTGCATAGAGTCTTCATCCAAATCTTCTCAAATTGATCGGGATGGCATAGTAGATCATCATCAAGGCATCTACAAGGTTATCCAGGTAAGATCCACAGGTTAGCTTTTTGTTTCTTGTTTCCAATCCATTGGCAGCTTTATTTTATTTTCAAAACCTTAATTTAAAGTAATCGAAAAATTCTATGGATCAAACCGCTTGATCTTTTGCCAAACCATTTCTGGATATTGTAGATTGAGTCAAACCCTAAGTGGGCCCTCCTAGGCGTCAGGCTTAGGTGATTCCATTGGGCCCAAATCCCAAGGCACCGATCTCTTAACCCTAGAGCAACCCTCATTTGGTCAATTTTTCCTTTGTTTTGATCCTATCACTGAGGCTTGGGTACTTTGATACTGTCATACCTTTTGTCAAGTCCATCCATTGGTACTAGATAGCCCTAATCTTGTCCTTAACATCCCTGAATTGGACATGGTTCCTAAGGCAGTGGATTTTTCCATCATTTGCTAGTACCTTGATTCTGGATCTAGTAGTAAGTCTCATAAGTCACTTGAATTTCAACCTTGGATCAATATCACACTTCATAAACCTCCTAATCCAAACCATAAGTCATCTTGTGACTTCATCTATAGATCTAGGGTTTACTTCACCTTACACCTTACGTATTTCAACTTCCATTGATCTGATCTGGTGTCTTGGTCTGATCTCTCCTATTGGGAGTAGATCTGGGTCTCCCCCATTGTTGTCTTGGGATAAGACAACATCAAGTGAAGATTGCCTCGATTGGTGTGACAACCATCCATTTGAAAGTCGAGGCTATCTTGGTTTCACCTCTTTGGTTTCCCATCCCTCTACCATCCATCTTGGATCCATCTCATAGGGGCAACTATAGGTATGGTGATAACAGTCCCATGGAAAGCTAGGATATTACTTGTGTTGGAGGAAAAAGAGTTGTGGGATGAGGTAGTTAAAAACACTACAACTCACGCTATTGTTGTTCTCGATGCTACCGTTGTTTCGGTTGGATTGGTTGCCTTCAACAAAAAAGATATTAAGGCTAGAAGGATTATCTTAAATGCAGTTAAAGACCATGTCAGACACATTTCGAGTAAAGCTCGTGCATATGAGATGTGGGATGCTTTGACCATCTTGTTTCAGAGCTCAAATTAGAATAGGAAGATGGTTTTGAGGGAAAAACAGAAGAGTGTCAAGATGGTCAAAGGTGAGGGTGCGACTTCATATCTTACTAGGATCTCTCAGGTGAGAGATGAGCTTGCAGCAATGGGGGAGGTTGTTCCTTGACCAGAGCTAGTGCGGATAGCTTTGTTTGGGGTTGCAAAGCCTTGGGCTGTTTTTGTGGAGGCCATAGTAGCTAGGGAGAACTTACCATCATGGGACAGGATTTGGGATGATTTTGTTCAGGAGGAGACCCGTAGAGGTCTTGTGTAGGGCAGTGCTTCTACTAGTAGGGATGATGTGGAGAATGTGGCTTTGACAGCGAAGAGGAAGAAGAAGTTCAAGAAGGGTGGGACCAAGCAACATTATGGGCAAAAAAGGATTTGAGCACTGTGAAGTGCTTTGCTTATCAGAAGATGGGGCACTATGCTGGGCAGTGTCCACTGAAGAAGAAGAAGAAGCAGCAGCAGACAACAACTTCAACAGAGGTTGAGGATTTTACAACGAGATTTGAGAGAGAGTTCTCTTTGCACTTGGCATGTTGACAGAGAGAGAGCATCCATCATCACCAGTGCAGATGTTGATAGTGAGAGGGAGTATTCCTTGTTGATAGACCATTCGTACAATGCATCCACCACTAGCACATGGTATATTGGTAGTGGAGCTTCGTGCCACATGATAGGTGCTCGAGAGATGTTCTCTGAGCTTTCACAGGTAGAGACTGATGTGGAGGTAGTGTTGGGAGATGACACTGTTGTCAGAGCAGTTGGGCGTGGGACCATTACCTTTCAGAGCGAGTCCATGAGTCCCATGATTTTGAGAGATGTACTGTATGTACCTGGGATGAAGAAGAACTTGGTTTCAGTTTCCATGATTGAGGATCGGGGTCTTGGGGTGTCCTTCCTAAATGGATATGTGCACGTGTTTCCCAAGACTGCAGTACCATCTGCTTCCTACACCATTGGAGTCAGATGTGGGAAACTATACAAGCTCTTATTTCAGTCTCAGCATGCTTTGGCACATAGCAGCGACAGCGAGCTTTGTGACTTGTGGCATAGGAGGATGACTCACTTGCATCATCCAGCTTTGAGGTTATTGAGATATATGGTTACACGTTTGCCATAGTTCAACATAGAGCATAGTGATGTTTACAGGGAGTGTGCTTTGGGAAAGTACACCAAGACTGTTTTCACGAGCAATGACAACAGGTGGGCAGGGATTCTTTACTTGATACATTCTGAGTTGTGTGGTCCCATGTCAGTTGTTTCTTTGAGAGGGTTCGAGTATTATGTGACATTCATCGACGACTATTCTAGGAAGACCTTGATTTACTTCCCAAAGAGCAAGAAATCTAAGGAGGTCATACAGAGGTTCCAAGAGTTCAAAGGTCTCATGGAGAACCAGAGAGGGAGGAAGATACGGGCTCTGAGATCGGATAATGGGGGTGAGTATACCTCCAAGGAGTTCGATGGGTATTGCAGGCAGGAGGGCATCAGGAAGCAGTTGCCAATACCATACACTCCAGAGCAAAATGGAGTGGCAGAAAGGAAGAACAAATCTATTGTTGGAGCAGCTAGAGCTATGTTACATGATAAGTCACTTCCTTTCTTCCTTTGGGTAGAGGCATGCAACACAACAATTTATCTTCAGAACAAGAGTCCCCATCGTGCCGTGGGGAACAAGACACCTGAGGAGAGTTTCACAGGCAAGAAGCTTGAGGTTAGTGATTTTTAGGTTATTTGGCTGCCTGACTTATTCACATGTCCCTTCTGAGAAGAGGACAAAGTTTGAGCCCACAACAGAGAGAGGCATCTTTGTGGGGTATGATGAGACTTTGAAGGCCTTCTGCATTTATCTTCCTTCTCAGAGGAAGGTGGTTGTGACGAGGGAAGTGAGATTTGAGGAGGAGTGAGCCTTCAGGAAGTCTAGAGAGTCAGAGTAGGGAGAGCAGCAGGTTCCCGCACCTTAGGTAGTTTCAGAGGTACCTTCAGTGCAACAGATAAGTTCACAGGTTTCTGGGGTTATTGGACCACACAGTATAGGCACAGGTTCTCCAGTTTCAGTGGTTTAGCCAACAGGATCTTCAGGGACAAGTTTTGGGTCTCAGGTTACAGGTTCATCGTATAGAGCTTTAGGATCACAGGGTTCACTAGTTGTTGGCACTCCAACTTCTTGTTTAGAGGTTACTGGGGTTTCTACCTCTGGTAGTTCATCAGATGAGGACAGATTAGTGTGGGAGCAGTCTTTAGGGAAGAAGAAGCCTAAGTGGCTTCGGGACACCTCAGGAGCAAGTGAGGGCTATTTAGATGCCAGACAGATTGGGTATGGCATTAGTGGCTAGTCTTCGTGACTCAAAGCCTTATACTTTTGACGAGGCCTCTCAACATCATGTTTGGAGAGATGCCATGATGGAAGAGTACCATTCCATCATGAAGAACGATGTTTGGGAGATAGTTCTGAGACCTGAGGGGAAGTCAATGGTGACTTCTCGTTGGATTTACAAGCTAAACCATGCTGCAAATGGCAGTGTAGAGAAGTACAAGGCTTAGTTTGTGGCGCGACGGTTCTCACAGGTTCAGGGAGTTGATTATGATGAGACCTTGCGCTGGTTGATCGTTATACTTCTATCAGGGCATTGATTTCCATTGCTGCAGAAATGGGTTGGAAGATCCATGAGATGGATGTGAAGACCGCGTTTCTCAATGGAATCATTCATGAGGAGGTGTATGTTGACTAGCTTGAAGGCTTTGAGATTCATGGGATAGAGTCTCATGCGTGTGGGCTGAAGAAAGCCTTGTATGGACTGAAGCAAGCTCCTAGAGTTTGGTACTCAAGGATTGACTCTTACTTGCAGCGGATGGGTTTTTCGAAGAGTGAGGCTGATCCGAATCTCCATTTCATCATGGTTGGAGATGATCTGCTCATTCTTCTGTTGTATGTGGATGACTTATTTATCATAGGAGGAGAGAGACCTGTTGCCCACCTATTTCGACTAGGTGGCAACTCCATGTACACGAAGTTGTACATATTTGTACCTTAGAAAAATCTGAGGATTTTTTCACTTCTGCAGGGCTATTGCCCCGTTGTAAAACGAAATGTCCGCTCCCCTGCGCGGGAAAATTAATGTAATGTAATGTGCTAGTGTGGGTCATGTGATATGGATGCCACACCATGGAACGGGTTGTTAGGGAAGTCCCCTCAGCGAGTGTTTTTCCCTTTCCAATTGACCTTGTTGAACAAACGAGTGTAATCGGTTTGGTTTTCACTCAAAATCCTCCAAAGTGGTGACGGGCGTTCTACCAGTCAATTCCATGAGGTGGCTAAGGCTTCAAAGTGTGATTCATGACCATGCTAGACATCTGTATAGAGTCTTGCGGAGTTTCGTGTTGTTGTTGTATTTTTAATTATTTTTCTAGTTAATTAATTTCACCCCATGGTGATTAATTAACTCGTTTTTGATATAATAATGTAATGGATCAAGCATGGCATTTTGTAATAGGGGCTATGAATGCAAAGTTAATTGCTATGAAACCCCCTAAGCCATTGCTTCGAGTCCCATGTCATTCTGATGAGTGGTTAAGGAGATAGACCATTTTTGCCTAAGCAAGGTCTATTTTTTCTAGGGGATTAATTAAATTCCCTAAGTCAAAATTCACATTTCTTGATTTTGAATTAAAAAATCAAGAAATGCCATGGTAAGTTGGTATGGGTGTTTCTAAGCCTAGGAGAACTTACTCCAAAGTTTTTAACCCCCCATGGCCTAGATATTAAATATTCAAGTTATTTTTAATTTTTCCTAAAGTCAATCCTAGGAAAATTTAAAAATTAAATTGAAATTTTTTATCTAAGGTGAATTTAAAATTTAGCCTATGCCTAAAGGTTAAATAATTATTATTGGAGCTAAAGTCTAAGCCTAAACTTTAATGGGTGGACAAATCACCATATTTGATGGGGCGCTACACTATTCATTATGGGAGCGCTAGCTACAAAAATGGAGACTATAATAAATGGAGGCGTTACCATTTAGAAGGCCCACGCTAAAATTTAATGGAAGCTCTATCATATAATGAAGCCCACGCTACACATTATGGAGGCGCTATCAAAGGAGTGGCCCCACGTTTTATTTTAAAGGAAACGCTATCTAGAGGAGAGGGCCCACGAAATTTAAAGGGGGCGCAGCCAAATCTAGTGGAAACGCTAACACATAGTGGAGGCACTCTAAATAAGATGGAGGGCGCACTAAAAAGAAGGGACCCACGTTTTAATTGGAGGCGCCACTATAATATGGAGGAAGCGCTATATCTTGAAGGGCCCACGTTTTATATAAGTCAAAGCTAGAAATGGAGGTGCGCCACCAAATTAAGGGGCGCATGCTAAAGTTAGATGGGCGCTATTCATTAAAGGAGCGCTACCAAGC
>LPNX010737020.1:355998-409003 GCA_001517045.1 Pseudotsuga menziesii
TTCATAACAATTTTCCGCCATTTCGCAAGTTTATTTCATTTGTCCATACAATTGTTTTATTTCATTGCTGTTTATAATCATATTGTTTATCCTTATATTTCTTTATTAAACACTGAACCCATAATTTAATCGTAGATTAACATTTCTCTTTTATAAAGATACATTGCACCTTTTGACTCCATTTAGTATAGGCACTGGTCTTATAGTTTTGTAAATCTTAATAAAAGATCCCATTAATTAACCTTCAATTAATTAATAAACCTGGAACATAGTCTTTCCATAGGGACTACCCCCCTTGGCTCTGTTGGGATCTTGCCTAAACGGAGGAGCTGTAGACTGTGGTGACAGTGGTCCCCAGCTCTCGCTTGCCCCCAAGGACACACATAGCAGGTTGTGACTTTCCTGCGTCTTAAAGTGTGAATTAGGCGGCAACAAGACCTATTGCAACTTTCAAGAAAGATCTTGCTTAAGAGTATGAGGTAACGGACATTGGGTTGATGCACTATTTTTTGGGATTGGAGGTTTGGCAAGAGCCTGGACATATTTTCCTGGGACAGGGAAAGTATAGAGTTGATATTTTGAGGAGATTTCAGATGGAGGATTGTAGGCCTATGTCTACATCGATGGTCACCAACTGGAAGAAGCTTCATGCTTCTGAGGGAGAGTTAGCGGATCCTACACTATATCGTCAGCTCATTGGTTCTTTGATTTATCTGGTCAACTCTCGGTTAGATTTGTGTTTTGTGGTGAACACTCTTAGTCAATTCATGGTGGAACCTAGGAGGGTGCACTGGGTAGCTGCAAAACATGTGTTGAGATACCTTGCAGGTACAGTGGAGTATGTTCTGGACTACAGGAGATCGGATGGGATCAGGTTGATTGGTTTCACAGATTCACATTGGGCAGGCACTGTAGTAGACCGGAAGAGCACTTCCGGATGTTGTTTTAGTTTGGGCTCGGCAGCAGTGTCGTGGTTTAGTTAGAAGCAAAACTCTGTTGCTATGAGTTCTGTAGAGGCCGAGTATATGTAAACCAGTCAGACCAATTGCGAGGCGTTGTGGCTTCGTAAGTTGCTGGTTGATTTATTTGATAAAGAGCTGAGGCCTATGTTGATTTAATGCGACAGTCAGAGTTGCATCCATCTCTTTGAGAATCCAGTATTGCATGACCAGTCAAAGCATATTGAGATCATCAGGTATCATTTCATTCGAGATTATGTTCAGAAAGGAGCAGTGACATTGCAGTATATTTCCACTGATGAGGAGGTTGCAATATTCTGACAAAGTCTCTTGGAAGATGCAAGTTCATACATTTTAGAGACAAGCTGGTTGTGGTGAAAAACAACTTCCTTGGTAAGAGGGAGTGTTGACTTTTACCTAGGAATTATTCCCCTAAGTGACTTTTGCCTGAGTCACTAGGAAAAGGGGTTTTGAGTCACTTGGACTTTAAATTAATGACTTGAAATGAGCATTAATTGCACTTTAGGGAAAAAGTGCACTTGAAGTGAAATATTTAAAAAGTGAGTGAAATTAATTATTTTGTGGAGAAAAGTGATTTTAATCACAACCACACATCTAGACTAATCTAAGCCCTAGGATTAGATGGCTTTTCACTCACCCTAAGTTTTTCACCAAAAAGGAAAGTTTCTAAGTGCAGAGGCACTTTTGCATTTTCAGAGAGAAGGAGAGCCATTTTCTGCGAAAGAGGAGAACATACCAGCAGCGTCAATTTTTTCTCTTGGCACGCATTTCGAGGAAAGGACAGCAGCAAGAGAGGGAACACAAATCGAGGAAAGGACATCATCATTTATTGTTGGTCTGTACAGTCCGTATGGTACAATTTAGTATATGTTATCAACCCAAATGGCACTTCTTCGTCCGAGTGTTGACATTCCTTATGTTTACACAAAAGGACATTTTAGGATTGAAATTTGCCAAAACACTATAGATGGGCATGACTTGGGATGAATTTACCTTTAAACCAACTTGCTACATAATTTTTCTAAGTGTTGAGTTGCGTACGCGACTATCTCCATTGCAACTCGCGTACTGTACACGACTATCTGCATTGCAACCCGCGTACATCAGTGTACCTGGGTTTCCTTTGAGCAACTCGCGTGTCATACGCGGGTTGCCTATATTAATAGTCGCATACACCTCAGTTCGACCTTTAAAAATATAAAACGCGATTAATGGAGATTAGTTGGGCCCTAATCATTAACTATCCCAACTATTTCAACCACCCCAACCTTTGAAATCACTCTATTTCCCAAAGTATAAATAGAGGCCTTAGGGAGGGCATTAATCAATCAAGATTGGAGAGCAAAGTTATGTTGGTGGTATATCTTCAAAAATCTTGGAGCAACAGAACTCAGAGTCCTTTGGTTGCAGAGGAGTCCGTGTCTCAGAAGCTGGGTTGTATTCTTATCTCATTCACTGATTGTTAATAAAGAGAATTCTTCTTCCAACATTGTGTTGAGTCTCTTTCATGTATTATGGTTAATGAATATATTTGATTATGTATTTGACATATTGTTTATCTAATCTCTTATATATACATGCATGAGATATTACTTGGAGAATTTGCTCTTTACATGTGAAATAGGTGCATCCGTGGAAGCTTTGGAGAGAAGAGGAGCGGGAGAAGATCAAGCTTGGATCAACTATCGGTAATTGGGTAAGTCAAGACTTTCTTCCTATTCCCTTTCTATTCTCTAGTAAAGTTGATTGTCTGCAAGGTTAGTAGTAAGTTGGTAACCCCAGACCCTAGGTTACAAGGTTGCTTAATCCTGGACAACAGAACTGGCGACTCCGCTAGGGAGTCCAGCCTGCTGTGGGTTAGTCTTGTAGATACTTGCCCAGTCTTTGCTCTGATTCAGTGTATGGTTTTATATCTTGGTTTTGATTTGCAGTAGTGTTTTAGAGACCCTCAGTATTTTTTCTTTTTTGAAAAAATTCTGTCCTATACGTGGGTTGTTGTGCTACACAGTCGGGTACAACAACTTGTATATGCGGGTTGCTATACTGAACAGTTGTGTACAGTACGCGGGTTGTTCTGTTAGACAGTCGCGTACATCTCTTAGCAGCAGATTTTTAGATAGGGTTGCTTGTCCTTGTCTTATTTGGATTTTGCTTTGCTTTGGGGTCTTCTAGTGTTGGCATTTTATTGTAGGTCTGAAAGCCCTGTGCACCATACTTTGTGCTTTTCAGTAAGCCCTTGAGTTTTTTGTGGTTTGAGTCTTCTTTCTTTTAGCAATTTGAGGTGGATTATCTTGTTTGGGTGATAGGTTCAGTGCTGTGTATCTGAATCAGTGATAAGGATTTTAGATACCTTGTACCCTATATTACTTCCAATTAGTTTCAGTTTGTCACTTGCCTTTTAATGATTTCATTGGATTTCATTCATTGTTTCTTCCCAAGCTCGGTGTTTGCCAAGTCTCTTCCTTAGGCGGTTGACTTTGGTTCTTACAAGTTTGCTATACTTCATTTTGCTTGCTTGATTGTCTGATTATTCAATCCTACTCAAGGATTTTTGCATTTAGGTGCATAGTAATTTTTGAAGAGTTTGAAAAGTGAAAAAAAAACATTGGAAACATTTGCATTTCAATTGTATATCGTAGTTTTATTTTCAGTTTTTGAATAAAATCTCAAAAATTACAAAAATAAGTCTTAGCTTTCTCTTACTTGCTTGTAATTTCATTAATTTCATAAGTCTTTTTAAGTAGTTATAATTCGTTTTGGAATTCATTTTATACACCTTTTTACTTTTCTTATCGAGTCTATAATATCAGTCATTCATGCCACTTACCCTCTGACTAAGAACAACCCTTAAAATGAACGCTATAATTTAAAATTTATTAGTAAGTTTTGTTTTATAGGGTCATACAGCTATTAGCTTAGGCTAGACTTGTGGGATAAGAAGTGTAAACTCCCCACAGGTACTTAAATTCAAACGTAGTTGGCCAATCGATAGGTAAATCCTTCTCTGTGTTGATAGTATCTGGGAAGCTCCTCTCAAACGGGAATTAAGCACGAGGCCACGTGGAGGCTTGGACCGAGGAGATAACCCTCCGATTCTTTGTGAAAACGTAGACCAAGCTTTTTACGCATCTGGGGATTTTGTCCTAGACAGAGTTTCGGGCTTTGCTACCCTGCCCATGCGTACGAATCAGGCTTGCGACTGCCCCCCTAGACTATTGATATAGTTAAGGTAGCTTCTAGTCTCTTGGACATCTAGGGTTTATACAAAGGTAAACCGAAAGGCTATTTCTGGTTCACCTTGGACGGGCTTCGAAGGTAACCCTTGTTGAAAGTGTAGGAGGTCGGTGGGTGATTCCTCCGCTTGTGCCTAAGAACGTCTTCAAGGACGCCAAGAAATTGTCTCTCAGATTTCTTCAGGAAAGCATATCTTATACCCCTTGTGATTGTTGAGACTTTAGGAAATTTTGTAGTGATTGCTCTGTGGTTTGTCTGTGTTTTTAGCCGACCTTAGGGTGTGAAGAGTCAAATTTAGAATCGTGGAGGACCAATCTGTCAGAAGGTCACGAAGGTTGCGAAACCTTCCTCCGATTTTCACATTGGAACCTCCACCGTTTTAATTTAAAGACAATTGAGATAGAAGACTTGCAAGCTGACGAGTTTGCAAGGAACTTTAATTCACCTCTAGCTGACTTAAACGATCCTGTGATCGTTTAGGTTCGTCCTTTCAATCCAGCTGTGATTGGTGTCCCTTTGGGCAGACTAATGTCTACTGCAGGAGAAAGTTCTTCTACTTCCACCAAAGTCGCTTCGGCTGAAGGGGTGCCACCTCCCCCGGTAGGTGCCCCTAGAATAAGTATACCTACTACACCATTAACTCCAGTTAGCCGGGTGGTTCAACCATCGGCTCCCACAAGTTTAGTAGGTACTTCAGGTGGTATGGTCACTGGGATTCCTAGTGTACCTTCAGTTCCTAGTTCCTTTGCACACACTGCTCAGAGTGGTCCTATAGCATCCTCGACTTTTGTCCAGGGTTTTCCTTGGAATGGGGGGCACATTCCCCCATCCACTCCATACGTAGGCCCAACACCCGCATATGTAGGGGTGCAGTTTGGAAACCCTAATCCTTATGGTCAAGGTTTTCAAATTCTAGTTTCAGCTCCTTTCACGAGCTCTCTTTTTTCGCTTTTCAGTGGAGGGATACCTGCTCATGTGTTCCAAACCCCAGCTTCGACCAGGGCAGCTAGAACCTCATACACTGCATCGCACATAAACAATCCGCTGGCTTATGGATGGAATCCTTTCCAAAGTAGCCCAACCACTTCGCAATCGGCAGCAGGGGGCAACCCCACCTTCACATATGGGAATATGGGGGCAAGTCCCTCTAATCCCCAAGCTGGTACTTTTAATGCTCCGGTTAGACCCAAGCTCCCTTTCTTGGCAACGTTAAATTTGCCAGATTTGTCGAAACTAATGAATGACCTGGTGAGACATAACTCCTCTTGGCCACCCGTTTCTACCAAGGTGCCCTTGGATATCCCAAAATTTGAAGGCAAAGTTGGTGATGATCCAGGAGCTCATGTCACCACTTTCCATTTGTGGTACTCTTCCACCTCACTGAACGATGATTCAATTTGGTTGAGGCTGTTCCAAAGAACTCTAACCAGTACTGCAACAAAATGGTATATTGAATTGCCTTCTGCTGTGTTTAACAGTTTTTGGGACTTGGCTAATGTATTCCTTAGTCACCTCCAACTTGCTGTCAGATATGTTTTCGGGACAAACTTGTTGTCTACCTTTCTGCAGGACAAGGCCACTCATATTTCGGATCACATCCAAGAGTGGAGAAGACAGAAGAGCCTTATCAAAGCCACTATTCCTCTCGAGTTCTTATTAGAATGGTTCCTTAAATCCTTATTGCCATATATATCTAAGGATGTATCTACTTCGGGAGTGACCAATGAAGAAGAGGCTTACCCCAGGGCCCGACAGCTAGATTTGATATATTCTCAGTCTGGGATTTTATATGAAATTATCCTTGAAGCACCGAGGCCAACGCACAATGTAGAGAAACCTAAGCCTGGACCCAATGCTGATGGTGTGGTTGGTTCTGTGAAATCTCTCACTGTAGAGTCTTTGGCTAAACAACTCCATGAGCTGTCTGTCAAACATTCTACGGCGGAGGCAGCAAAGGCTGCCCCGTCACCCTAGAATGCAAATGTTTTTGCACAATCCTCTCAGAAGGGCAATCAGCAGCCAGGTGGGAAAAAGAAGAAAGGAAAAAAGGGTGAGGGAAACCAAAACAAGAAAAAACCCACAAATAATGTAGATGGGGGCAAAAAAGAAAAGAACAAGGTGAAATTCCCATGTAAGTTGTGCCATGAAGATTACTTGACCCATTCTATGTCCCCTTATGGAACAAGCTCAAAAGCTGTTAAAAGGCCAACAACTGGCTGTCCTGAAGGATCCTTTTCCCCAAGGACAGAATTCTGCTTTAGCTTCAAATGCAGCACAGGGCACCCCAAATGCTCCTGACCCCAATTATATCAACATGGTTTGATCCGAGACTTTACTCCAAACTAGGAACAAGAACCATGAAACAGAGGCCTCGGAGAAGGGTAAGTCAATAGGTGAAACTTCCAACCCTCTCACGATTGAGAAGCCTGTCAAACCTATGCCCAAGATACTGAAAGGTGTCTTAAAGAAAACCTTGCACAATCCTAATCCTAGGGCTGCAACAAACTACTCCGTAGTTGAAGATTTAGCCCAGACTCTTGTGCGATGTCGGCTTTAGAGGTGTTACTGAGTTGTCTCGCGTAGCGAGATGCACTCTTAGCAGCCTTAGGCAGTATGGACTCATCGAGCCTCTTGGCGAAGTTTAATTTGTCTGATGTCGAAATTCGCCTACCATATCATGTAGCCTTATCGATAGATGTCATCCATGGTGGAAAAACCATTGGAAGGGCAGTTGTCGATGAGGGTGCTTCTACATGTGCTATGTCCCTGTCTTGTTGGAAAGCTCTTGGATCTCCAGAGTTGGTTCCATCGAACACCCTACTTATTGCTTTCGATGGAAGGTCATTTCGTCCACATGGTATCCTATCGGCTTTCAAGATTAAGTTGGCAGGGAAAGCAGTGTCTGTTGAGGTAGAGGTGATTGATGCACCCTTGGATTATAACTTGCTCTTGGGGAGAAGTTGGACTTACGCCATGTCAGCTATTGCATCGGCTGTATTTCAGGTAGTAGTGTTTCCACACGAAGGGAAGTTGGTCACTGTAGACCAACTCAGTTTTACTCGAAAAGGCTGCATGGAAACTAACGAGTCCACTGTACCATTGGTTGATCAGGTTAAACCTGCTTTAGAGAGCTTAGGGGCTGGAATGTACGCATCATTGATGGGCACATTTGATATTCCAACTTCGATTAATTATCTAGATTCTACTAGTGTAGGGAAGTCTATAGCAACGGTTGTTGATAGAACAGATCCTTGGGTTCTTCCTTCCCACCATGAACATGAAGTGCCCTTATCGGCAGCGAAAGTAGCTTATCAAGCTATCGTTCATTCTGCTGCTGATCCCATTCTGGTCCCTCTCACAGTCTCAGAGGAGCCGAAAGAAGCCTATCTGCCTGCTTGGGCAGAGAACTCTTTGCATTCTAGAGATTGCTTAGATATGGTTTTACTTTCGGATGAAGCCATTTTGGAAGCCATGTGCAGACGAGATAAGATCTGCGAAGATCTTCACCATCAATCCTATTTTTTTCCAGAGTTAAGCAGGATTGAGAAACAAGAGTTCCATATGAGACTGGCAGGTGATGTTGATACACCTATTAATCCCTTACCAAGGGAAGGAATATTTGCTGAGGGGAATATGGCAAACATTTCTGCTACGATTCCTATCAACATCTCTGCAAAACCAAACGTTGTGGAAAATGTACACATCGACGTGAACTGCTCTTCGGAGGAGATTGTGATCTATACAACCTTGTTTAAGGAATTCCGCGACGTATTTTCCTGGTCATATGAGGATATGCCAGGCATAGATCCATCAATAGTCGAGCATGAAATCTGAACTTACCTTGATGCTAGACCCGTTCGAAAAAAGTTGAGACCTGTCAACCCGCGTAAAGTGGCAGCGGTTAAGGCTGAAGTGGAGAAACTACTGAAAGCTGGTTTCATTTACCCCATAGCTTTGATAGAATGGGTATCCAACCCTGTTCCTGTTGACAAAAAGCAAGGGAATATACGCATTTGTACTGACTTTCGAGATCTAAACAAAGCCTGTCCCAAGGACAACTACCCCATGCCATTTATAGATCAAATTATTGATGCATGTGCGGGAAGTGAAGTCTTTTCATTTATGGATGGTTTCTCCGGGTATAATCAAATCCAAATTAAATCGGAAGACCAACATAAAACAACTTTTATTTGTCCTTGGGGTACCTTCGCATACAAGAAAATGCCCTTTAGATTGAAAAATGCAAGGGCAACCTTTCGACGGGCAATGAATTTTTCCTTTCACGACATTAAAGCCATTGTCGAACCCTACCTTGATGATCTACCGACACGTTCTCGTAAGAGGATCGATCACCCAGATCACTTGCGTTTGATTTTTGAACGATGCAGATACTACAAAATTTGCTTGAATCCCCACAAGTGTGTCATGATCTGGCGATCATAATAATATAGACTTGGATGCATTTGTATTTATGTATTGATGTTCTTACTCTGACTTTGAAGTTCCTGATCTATACTCATTGGTTTTACCCTCCCTAGGGAGAATAGAGGTAGTCATTCCCACCAATGTTTTGGCTTGCTAGTGCATTCACTATCTCCACCCATCCATTACCTTCCAGTTTAGTTTTCAACCCGACTAACTTCTTGACTTATGGCATGGAGGACCTTTTCCCCCACTAGAGCCTTTGTTGGACAAGCCTCCTTGTTTATATTGTGTCTCGACTCTGAGTTGGTGACAGAACTTGCCTTTGGTAAGTTGGATTGTATGCCTAAATCATTCTGGTCGGTTGTCCCGATGTTTGGCATTGTGCAGAACTTTCGCTGGTCACTTGAGATGTTGTTGGCTAAAACTGAAAGCTCATGTACTACCTGCATTGGAAATATTATATATGCACCCATGAAAAATGAAAATGCTAAAACTGTGTTTCTTAACATATGTGAAAAAGGGCAAGAGCAATGAAATGCTAAAATACCCCTTGAAGGGTATAAGAAAAGGTCCAAAAAAGCAATGGTTAAAAATTTGTTATATCCAAATATTGTTGACCTTATAAAATAATATGTCTCAGATGAAAGTTGTGATTCGTTGTGCTTTTAAGCACTGGTGAAGTCCTAAAGGGTCATATAGGCCAAAAGGGCCATGGAAATAAAATTGATGATCCTAATGAAACTCGATCAAACTTGATGTAGTCATGATGCCTAAGTTGAATAAGCACTCTCTAAACAACTCAACCATTTGTGAGGCATTGCCATTCCTTGTGTTGTTGTTTGTCCGACATTGGTTTTAGTGAGTTTTTCTTTTCGATATCCAAAGTGTCATGATGTTAAGTAGGAAGTCATCCTTTGCCTTAGCCTTGTCAATTTCATCCTTCACCCTTCACTAGCAACTTGACTACAACTATGAAGTGAGTATAGTCCTGAAAGTCTAGTCTGAGTAATAATAAATAAAGCCCTATATATGTATTTGGTTGATACACCGCCAGTGAAATGATTGCTACTTGTTGTGATTGTTGCTTAAATGATTTGTAGAGCATGTCTTAGCCTTATAGCACTTGCAGCAAATGGATGATAGTCCGAGTTATATTATCGGTATCTGATCATTTACAGATGGTTATATTGTCTATTGGATGTTGTTGATGATCAGGTAGAGACCTGAGAGGGGTATGAATACACACCCTAGATGGATTTGGACTCTATGAGTCTAATGAGACAGTTTATTTTTAGTTCCGTGCACTTGGAGAAATGATCAGGCTCATTTTACCTTTCTGATGCAGTTTTGCTTCACAGGATGATATGTCTGAGCAAGGAGATGTTTTATTTGGATCTCCTAGGGCGTTGTATGGACATAGGGGGTGCAACCACTTGTTTGTACCATAGTACCTCCATCCCAAAGAGCTTGGTGGGCTCAGTTTGACAACGCAGGCACCCTAGGAGGCTGGTTTGGTAGGTTCATGTTTCTCGAGGCAGATTAAAAAATGATTAAATGGCTATTGAAGAAATCGATTTGGGCTACTGAGGAAAGGAAATGACATGGGATGAGTCATGATGTCCTTCGCACATTCTCCAGCAGTTGCAGCACCTGATTGGGCCCACACCTATTTTTTGGGCATTTTATATTATTTTCTGGAGCTTTTGGGAGGCTCACGATTTCCTCAAGGAGGCACAAAGTCAAAGAATTAAAATGTTATATTATTTTATTGTGCCATGGGGCACCCATAAGGAGTTAGTTAACATTCCATGGACCCACCATGTGCTTCATTTATTTCTTTTTGAGTGGGGTACCCTCTTTATGGGTGATTTAGTCCACTTTTGTACTTTATGGTTATATTGATCCATGTATTGTATGTTGAGCTCATCTCAACCATTGATTAGAATATTTTATCTTTTAATTCTAGCCACTCGTTTGAAAGTGGTTAGGATTTGGTTATGATTGTGGTTCTCTCATTTCTATTTAAAGGAGAGAGCTTCTCCTTTGTAAGGGTTTTTGGCCCTTGGATCTGAATAATAGAAAGATTTTTCTGTGGATATTTTCTGGATTTGCTTTACATTTGATGTTCTCAAATGGTGATTGGATAGTCTTCTGCTTCCTAGCATTGTGGAAATTCATTTGAGATCTATATTTTTCTGTTATCATTGTCTTGTCTACAGGAGGGCATTTTGGTTGGAGCGTTTTTGCAGAGGGACCTTAACTCGTTTGGTTATCTCCGTCTTGGATTAGGGGGTTTTCATTAGGTTCATTGTGATCTATGATTACTTCGTTTTACTTTCCTGTAGCATTTGGTTTCTTTATCTTGTCTTAGCAAATCTGATATTGTTGACGTTTGCTCATCCAAGGTAGGGGGCGCATTGGTGGTTTGGGGTTTACATATGTCACAGAAATCGCTTGGATCTTCCAGAATTGATCGGGATAGCAAGGATCATCACTGTTAATACTTCTACAAGCATTTCCAGGTACGATCCAACAGGTAATTCTCTTCTCTTTTACAGATCTGAATCCATTGTACCTGTTTTCTTTCCATCTTTCTGAAAACCCCTAAAATACTAAAAAACCCTTAAAAATTACTAAATTTGGGAACCGACTGACCTTTGGCCAAACCACTGCTGGGTTTCATAGATCGAGCCTCCCATTCACTAAATCTACCGCGACGCTGGTCAAATTCCTGTTGGTTTGACCTAGATATGATTTTTAGCCTGAAAACTACATAGCGCTCCCACTGAAAATTTGACCTGCTAGGTTTTTGACTTTTTCTGATTTCTGACTTCATAGACTGATAGATCGGGTCTCACACAGTCCAAATCACCCTCAACGCTGAGGTAGTTCATGCCAGGTTGCCCTAGATCTGAAAAACTGACTTTCAACCTCCTAGCCCCCCTCATCAGATTTTGACTTTTCCAGATCTGATTTTTTTTGAAGTTTTCTGATTTGGGTTTGTAGATCAGGTCATCCTGATCTCATTTCCACTCCAACGCTGAGCTGATAGTCTCCTGGTGGCTCTGGATCTGCAGATTTGCCTCTCCAAACCCTAGCGCTAGCCCTCCTTCTGCTGATTTTCCTGTAACCTGAGTCTTCCGGGCCAAATCCTTTTCTGGGTCCATAGATTATGACATATCTCAAGTGGGTTCACTGAAACACTGTGTTGATATAGACTCCATTACCCAAGGCTGAACAGGCACTGATCTCCAAGCATAGCGCTAGCCCTTCCTGACCTCTTTCCCCAAAAGTTGACCATTCCTTGATAACTCAGGTTACATGATACTTTCATATCCTTCACTGAGTCTATCTCTTTGGTACTAGACAGTCCCAACTCTGTCCTTGCTCACCCTGTCATAGTTATGTTTCCCAAGACAGTGGTCATCTTCATCAGTTGGTAGTACCTAAACCCTAGAGTTAGGGTTTCCATTTACCTTACACCTTACGTACCTCAAAGCCACATTTGATCTGTTCTTGTGTCTAGGTCTGATCTCTCCTGTCGGGAGTAGATCCAGGTCTCCCCCGTTGTTGTCTTGGACTTAGATAACATAAAGTGAAGACTGCCTTGATTGGCGTGACAACCATCCATTTGGGAGTCTAGGCAATCTTGGTTCCACGTCCTTAGTTGCTTGCCCCTCTACCATCCATCCTGGATCTACCTCACACAAGCAACTACAGGGTTGGTGATAACATTTTGGCGCTGTTGCCGGGGAGGTAGAGGCCTACCTTGGTTCAACATACCTCACCTTTCCCTACGACATATCCTTTATTGGTGAATTACTTGAGTGGTTCACCTAGCGACTCCACCCTACGACTCCACTGAGGACTGTACCCAACGTATTAATCTTAAGTCCTAAAGTCATGTCTCACATTGGAGAAAGTGATTTAGAAAAAGATATGATGATGAAAATAATGATTGAAATGAACAAGCTGATCCAAAATCTATATGGTGTAGCTTTGAATTAGCAAAAACAAGACACAAGACATGATGAACATTTCCACAAACTTTCCTAGAGAGTGTATACCAATAATTGCCCGCAGACTATGTCAGCCAGGGCACTCTCAGATAGTCAAGTCACGATAAGGTCTCAAACAAGAAATAATGTAAAGAATCTAGAGAACAATAAGCCTGTCACAAGAGAAAATCCTTCACAGCCTTTGAATGTTCCTCGTAGGGGGATCTTGAAGAGAAACGAGTGGCCTTTGAGGGTCCCATCTCAAGAAGCCGGGAAGAGGGTGAATCCATATTTGGCTAAGCCTCAACATGACACAACAATGCAGAGAAAGCCGGTAAGCTGTCCTAGCAAAGGAATTCCTCGCATGATACAAGATAGCATTAATGCAAACATATTGGGAAAACTTTCTGGGTCTTCAGTTATGATGTCTTTGAAAGGGCTTATAGCTATCCCATCTGTCCGAATTCAGATAATGCATTTGTTGGGATTAAGGACCGGTGATAAAGACCAAGAGAATCCTTGTAACTTAAAGGTTGATTTGAGCCATTTTATTTCAAAACCAATTATCCATGTTCCTCTCAATGAGTTACTGAAGATCCCATCATTGTTTAGCCAAGCTACTCAGTTTCTAGGGATCAAGCCCAAAGCTAAAGATAGTGGGAAGTATGCATTTAAGAAAGACCCTCCCATAATTATCCACAGTGTAACTAGCAATGGTAGTGGTCATCTCTCGTTCTACATAGCTTTAGAAATAAACGAGTTGGTTCTTCACAATTGCATACTAGACTAAGGGGTAGAGGTTAATGTTATGCCACTTAGGGTAATGGAACAGCTGGAGCTAAAACCGACCAGGAAATATAATAATGTGTGTGGAATGGACTCTAAACCTGTTAAATCAAGAGGGATAATTGAGAGTTTGAAGATGAAGCTAGCAGCGTACCCAGAGATTGAATCAAACATGAACGTTTTGGTTTAAGACATACTAGACACATGGGGAATGCTGCTATCTAGAGAGTGGGATGCTAAGTTAGGAGGAAGCATCCAGATGGATCTTTCATATGCCACCATCCCTATTGAAGAAAATGCATCCTATAAATTAGTGAATGAAAAGCCTGTGATTGAACATGTGGAGACACCTGAACACCTCTTTGAGGAAGCCATGCGACCTACAGAGGAGGTTGGAAACTATATGGTGATGGCAAATTATTGGGAAGAGCCTGGGCAACATCCTTTCCCTTCTAGCCAAGTATGGAAGATGCATTTTGGTGGACCTGTAAGTTGACATAAACCTAGAAGTCAGTCCTAGTGAAAGCCTTATAGCCAAGTAACCAGAGCTGTTAAAAAACAAGACAAACGGTCTCCTCTTGACTTTTTTGAAATACTGGGAGCACCTCATCCTATGCCAAACGATTACACTAGGAGGTTGCCCAAGGTTAGTGGAAATAATGATATATCTATTGAAAGTCATTTGGACATTCTCTGGGATTACATGGAATCTAGAGGTGTAGACAATGAAGATGTTTATATGCAAGCCTTAGGAGAATCCTTGTAAGGGGATGTTCAACTATGGTTTGATCATTTAGCACCAGGATCCGTCACTGGGTATGACATGTTCACAGATTTGTTAATTGATAGTTGGAGTAGGAACACTAATAAAATTTTAGAGTGTAAGTCTAGCAATTATTGTGCAGTTGATAATCAATATATCGACAATGTGCTTTCTCAATTGGACCATTTCTCTCCTGATATGTCCCAAATTATGAGCGTGCCTGCAATCCATAAGGATGTTACAGAGTACTTCGAGAATAATGTTTCAAAACCTCATGCTGAAACTGAGAGGGATATCAATCAAATCATACGAGATACTCTATCATTATTACCTGAAGCAGTCACAGAGTGAATCCTGGATCTGATCTGTGGAAGGGAACCTAACATGCACCATCAAGAAACATCTTTAGTTGAGCCTTCCATTGATGAGGTCATTAAAGAGCCTTTAAAAGAGCAACTCCGTAGTCATTTCCTAATGGATGATAATTTGAGTCAGTGTCCAACCTATCCAAATCTGGATTTAGACCTTGATCATATCACTGCAGAAGAAGAAAATGTTGAAATTAGTAAACCTTCCATAGAAGAGCACACCTGTAAGAGTGATAGGGACTGAAACCGAACTTATTGATGAGCTTAAAGAAGAACAATCACATGATAATACGGTTGTAAGTGAACTTGATCAACAACATTGCAATGAGGATCCTTGCCCTAATAGTATTGATAGAATTCCTCATCCGATCCTTAATCAGAATATGTTGGTTCAATGTGTGGATACTGCCCTTATTTCGAATCTTGAAATCACTCGTGGAATTAATTTAAATGCTCTTTCCTCTCATCAAATTCTGAGATCAATTATTCCAAGTCTGGGAGAAAATTTTCAATCCACCCTCTTGTCCCAACTCTTCAAGTCTTCTTGTATGGGTTTGTCTTTTAATCAAGTTGTTACTTTCGAAATTTTGAAGCAGAAGTTTAAGTATTATCACATAATTGGGGAAAATGCACTTCATGTCTCTTCTCAGTCATCCGTAATGAATAAATTTTTTCAATTTGTAAATCTGTATTATGGATGGCTGGAGAAGGTTTATAAAGATCAATTTCATCTTTTCTCCATTTTTAAACAACAAATGGGCTTGATCTCATTCACAGTTTCATTACATTACAACTTGTCCCCATTTGATTCTCCTGGAATGAATAGAATTGAATTTCCTAGTAGGATAGAGGAGAAAAAAAAGAGTTGTTTGGAGTGGCTAAGTCGTGAATCATATTGCCTTCCTCCATCAAGAACAAACTTGCATTCTTTTTATGACCCTATCAACATCTTGATGGATGAGTTTTTGGAAATTCAATCTCATCCCTGGCATGATTTCATTTCTTTTGATCCATATCCTTCTTTGATTTTCAAGCAACAAGTTACAATGGCTTCAATTTTCATTTACATTACTTACAAGCCATGTTTGATTTGTGGTATCATTAACGGTAAAGAAAGCTCAATACATTTGTTCAGCAAGTGGTTGCATTGGATTTATGATTTTACCTAACACTTGTCTAAATTGGTTAGAGTAGGGTAGGTAGGATTTGAATAAGCCTTTCTTGGTAGTAGTATCGAATCTTGCTTTGTTCTTTGAAGCTCACCTTTGAAGCTCTTAGTGTAATTTTGATTTCTGCAAAAATAAAAAAATTAGACTTTTATTAAAAGTTATGGTTATAGATTAGATTTATTTTTTCTGCTTTTCAGTTTCATGCATCTTTATTTTTCAGTATTTTATATATTATCCATATATTGTTTTGACGACTGGTCTGCGAGTTTGGTATAGCTCTGGACTTGTTGTAGGTAGTCAGTGACATTTGGTAGCGGTTGCAGAGCTGGATGAATTGATTGAGGATGCGAGAAGCAGAGTATGAGGACCAGAGATTCTGAGGTTCTCAAGCGCTCTTTTCAGCAGAGCATTTGTCCTAGCTGGAGCCAAATGTTATCACATATATAGTAGCCGGGCTACCATATTCTATTTTTTTTATACAATACATTTTTCACCCATCATCCAAGGAAAAACATGGCAACAACTGATAGCATCGTAGCACAACATGACATATACATTTGACTGTAGACACTGAGAGGGGGGGGTGAATCAGTGTAAAGCCAATTTTTACCTTCTCTTTGCTTGACACAGATAACTGCCAATTCATCAATCTATCAATCACATAAACATTTCAAAGAAATCATTCACATAGCATAAGCATTTCATTCATAAGCACCATAACACAACAGAACATAACTCAATATAATTTTGTAATCTTTTGTATTATTTTGTTCGGCTACAACCGATAGGCGAATCAGCACCTACTGATACATAGAGCACCTACTCTGAATCCAGGACCCTGCCTGGTTTTCTTAGACCCTGCTAAGAAGGGTTTGAGGTATCCTAACCTCAAAAGCAAGACAAGCTTGCATTTACAATGTGTTACCATCAAGAAATCTCTGACACATCAAAGCTGCTTATCTTCTCTGCCCATCACATCAACTCTGCTGTACCACTGCTCATTAATCTCTGCTCATCTTTTATGCTCATCAATGCTGCTCATCATCTTGGCTCATCATCCCTGCTGCTGGTCATCGTCTCAATCTCTGCTCAAACATCTGCTGGTCAATCTTTGTTGCTGGTCATCATCAAGACTCATCATCCTTGCTGCTCACATCATCATCTTGTCAGGCATGTCATTCTGATCATAACCATGCATACATTATGCTGCTGCCAGCATCATATAAATCTGCACTTGTGATTTATCTTTCTTTACTGCTGCTCATAGTCAAATTCAACCTTGACCTTGACTGGTTAACACATCAATTCAGACTGTGTGTATGCTTCAAAAGAACTCAATCATAAGTCCAAACTTGGACAGTGTATTCTCGCAGTCTTGATCTCCATATAAGCAGACAAACTCTGCTCACCACACCTCTTTCCTTTCAGTCAAACATCAAAACATATGACAACCTGGAACTGTGTATAATAACTGAGAATGTGCTTATAAAAATCAGACTGTGTATGGTCTTCAAACAACAAAACTCCAGAACTGTTTATCACTTCAAGAGCTTGGGCTTTCTGTTTGTATTGAAGCTTAAAAAGGAGTTTTCTTCTTTGTCTTTGTACTGCTTCAATCAGCCTTATCCTTCTATCTATACACTGCTCATCTCAAGTCATCTTGTCATTGGATCATGTTACAGCTATTCCTCTCTTCTTCACTTTTATGGCTTTAGGATGTCTTAAAACATGTCCTTAGTTTAGCCCAAGACTATGCCACAGTGTCCACAGCAATAACTTTATATGCATCAACGCTTTAAACTATCATTCTAGAATCTAGCTGTATCTTCTTAAGTTTTACTTGATCTCTGATCCTTTTAGAAAAAGAACATACCTCTTGCTTAACAAACTTGTGAAGATGTAAAAGCATACCTTTCAAACTGAAGCCTGTAACTTTCCTGTCTCCAACACGACTGAGATTGATCAACCATATGCATAAACGCTGTAAAATACTTCAATCTTATCAAATTTGGACTGTGTGTCCCAGTCAACCAGGGTTTGACAATATTCCAGCCAGGCAGAAATACCAATGGAGTATCTACAAAAGGTGCTTGCCCGAATCTCTTTGGATAGTAATTATAGAACACATCTATCAGAAACTTTATGAAAGAGACATCTCCTTTTTGCAGAGATGGAGTGTTCTGGGCGTTTTCTGAATAATCAGATCTCTGGAAATTGCCAGGAGATTGAGCTTTGCTGGTATAAGACAAAAACTCACTGCCCAGTCATATGTATCATGTTCAGACTCCTCAATCAAGGCATCTTTATCAAAGCAGAGCATTTAACCTGCTGTAGGTTCTGTCAAGATCATAACCAGAGAGATAATGCCATATCCAGAGATAAACTCATGTCGCTGTGACCTGTAGCAGTGACATGACTGATAGAAAGATGGCTGTAATAGCTGGTTTGTATAATCAGATCTGTAGCAGCGAAGTTACTGATTGGAAGATGGCTGTATCAGTTGGTTTGTGTAATACGATCTGCATATAGAGTATGAGGGAAGTGTGCAGCATAAGGAAAGCGCCCAGCCTGGAGGATAGATGCCTCAATAAACTGATCATGCCCTTTTGTTATGTGAGCAGCCCTCTAGAAGATGATCACGACCTCTTGTTGCTTCAAGCTTTCTCCTTGACTGAATGCACGAGTCCTCCATGTGTGGCCTTCTTTAGTTTCGAGTCATTACCTTCTCACAAGTGGATCAAGGCCCAATACAATGGATCGCTGCCCTTCCTGACTGATGTCTGAATAATGTATTGATGCCCTCCAGAATTGATAGATGGCAGGCAAGATTGACCACGACTTTGATCGGTGACCAAGCAGCTGTTAGAAAAGAAAGACACTGCTTCCGCAGTTGATTAATGTGCCCTTCCTAATCACAATGATGCCTGCTACGTCTGCACCTGTAATTTTAATATCACCGTTACGGCCAACGTGGATCCATACATCACGCAGAGAAGTATGATGATTAACGTAAGCACGGGTGTCTAAAAATTACAACCAGAAGGAATTACAGATCCATGATGTCCTACGTCGTAATGCAAATGACCTCCAGAACATCTCCCATAAATAAATGACCTCCAGTATAGCACGGAATGTAATCTGCTCACATAAATATTAGTTCATACAGCAGCTGGAATGGACTTCATACAGTGCTGATCGCTCCCTAGTGCAGCATCAAACCCTCAACAATTTCTTGCCGGACAGCCACCTTATAGATCAAAAACATAATCTGCTCCTGTGGCCGTGAAATTCCTCAGAGATCTTCAGCTCCCGAATTTCTTTACCTTCATTGTTCTGTGGCTGCCTCAACAACGTCCTGGATGCCACGCTGCCAAAAATTTCCACCGCAAGAGAAAAATGATACAACTCTTGCAATCTTAGGTTAAAAGCCTGTTCATAAATCAAGGAAAATATAGGTGTATTTATATGAGAAGGAAAAGGAACATTTCCTTCTTTTAAGGAATATTTTTTCATATTTTATTTTTATTTTTATAAACAATTCCTTGTTTTACTGACTTAAATTTTTTTTTTTATAAAAAAACTTTCTATAAGGTCACCCATAAATCCCCCTTTCTAAATCACCTTACCCCATATATTTTTTAATGGAATTTTTTTTTTATAGATTCACCCATTAGAGTCACCTTAAGGAATTTTTCTTAAGGAATTTTTTTTTATTGTGTTGACTGGGCTGACTTCTTTGACTATTTTAAAGTCAATCAACTTAAGGGACTTTTTCACAACATAGAACCATATATTATCGACAACCTTCAGCGCTTATGACAAGTTTCCATTAAGCCACTAGGGCTTCCATGCACATGTCATGTGCAAGGGCATCATCTAGGGTTATCAACATCTTTAGCAACTGCTATGACATCAAAGACTATGTTGGCATCAATGACAATTTCATCAACATTGACAATTGAGTCTCAACCATAGTTTATGAAGCAAGAATGAGGGTAAAATTCCCATATACAATCTGGTATAACAAGTCACAAAGGAGAAATTAGTCTCCTCCAATCCAAATACTTAAGAAACTTAATGGAAGTACTATCCTTGCCATCGTGCAAATGTCTGAAATCTGTGACAAAAATCACTTGTATCCCTATGCAATATGAGGGGTAATAATGCCAACACATGCCAAACAAACTCTTGTACTTAACTCCTCAAGTAATGCACCCACATGCGCCAAGAATAGATAGAAACATGTCAACACAAGGAAAACATCCAACTCATTGTTTAAATGAAAGTCACTTATTGATGACCAATCACTAGTCAGCCAAACAATTTTAGTCTTTAAACAAAAATACTAAAAAAAAGAAAGACCCTACAAATAAGAAATGGCAGAAACTGATGGTTAATGAAAAATGGGTTGGGACTCCGGTGTCCGAGCAATGGGAAAAAACTAACATTCAGGACATGCAATATTAATCCTTTGGGATTCTGTATGTGTCATCTATGCTTGCTCACTTATATCCAAGATACACGCCTCTTTATTCAATTTTATACAATGAAGTTGAAAAACATCATATGGTTAAATTTTAGAGAAATATTTGTTACTTAGTTGCAAATCGGTCTAGGATACCTACATATAATTGTTAGTATGCAATTATATTTGGTGTAATATTAAGCATTGTTGCAATTCGATCTAGGATACCTGCATATAATTGTTAGTATGCAATTATCTTTGGTGTTATATTAAGCATGTGAGCTCCCCATGGTATGTTTTACATTGTAACATTAATTCTACTTTCTAGGTAAAAGATGAAAAAATGTATTTATGTGATAATCCATATAGGGAGTTTGCACTATCTTAATTTATCCACCTCCTTAATTTTTGTACCATCACTAAAGTACACATTAAGGGAGCCAGATTAGTGAAAAATTAATCAATTGAATAATTGTTTCTAAGCAAGCTAACAAATTCCAATTTTTATGCAGATCAGCGTTTATGCTTGATGTGATTGCATTTGGTGCACTTATTGTATTTATAACAAGAGTGGTTCTTGGCTACAAGCAAACGTGGGATCGATATGAAGTAAGACACAATATCACTTTTTTGTTGTTTATAGTATATACTAATGTGTCATATAAATATAATATATCATAATAATGGATTACTGAAATTTTCTATCCCTTTTGATTGGAAATCCTAAAATAAATTTATTTCCTTTTTCTAAAGAACTATATTGGAGAAATTTCATTATCAGGATATATCGAATAGAAAAAATGGCATACCTTTAAACTAACTAAACATTGAAAACTCGCAACTTCAAAAAACCCCTATTTCCTCTTATACTTTAAGGGCTAGTTGTTAAAACCACTTTTAATTTCCTCTTATATGTCTTATGAGTGTTTTATATTATATAAGCAAGGAAATTAAATTCTGGAATTTATCTAAATATGCAGAAATTCCAGAATGTGAAAGTTAGGAAGATGCTTCAAAGAATACATTTAAACTATGTAATTTTCCCATCAAATTTATGCAATTAGTAATTAAATGCTTGCTGTAAAATTGCAGAAATTAAATTCTAAGTAACTTGCTAAATCAATGATAATACAGTGAAATTATAGGAGTTACTAAACCTGAAAATTCTTATTTTTAGGGAAATTTCCAGATTGCAGAAAATTCAGAAATATTCCAAGAAAAGATTAGTAAACTTGCCAAAACATGAGCTAACTTCTAGATTGTCTGAATTAAATGATATTCAATAAAACCCTTTTTCATGGATTATTTATGGAATAACTCTGAAAAATAAAAGTAAAATAGTAAAAGTAATTTCCAGATTTATATTTTCAAGTTAAATATCCAAAATAGATGTTCTAAGCTACTAACCAATGGACACATAACAAATTTCTAAATTTTTTAATATTTATCAATGAAGAATAAATTCATAAAATTAAGATCTATTTAAGATATTCAATGTAGTTGCTAGATTTAAGTGAAATCTAACTTTAGATATTTCTTTTAGGGTTGGAAGATTTTACTAAAACAAAACAAGAAAGAATAAAAGAGATTTATTTTTTATATTTTTGCATGTTTCCAAGAGAAGTGAGATTAGATTCAAACATTTTTGGGCTATGGAGTCACCCTGGAATTTACCCAATGGCCTTGTTCTACATAAAAGATCACTTAGGAAAAGAAATTGCTCAAGGCTACCATCCCCTTATAAGATGTATTGGAAGCTACACATGCAAATCACAAAGGGAGGTGTTGTCACATCCATAGTAGCTACCATGATTACATATCAGTTTTTGTTGATGTAGTAGCTGCGTGAGGTCTTGCCAAGAAAGAATAAAATTAAATTACATTTTTAATTTTATTGTTGCACAAACAACAAGTCAGCCCCAGTTAAGCAGTCAAGTTGGACCCAAATTAAAATTAGAATTTCCAGCATCATAATATATAAATAGAAAGGCGCCTTCCTCATTTCAACACACAACAACAAGACAAGTTCGCTCTAGCTAAGAGAGGTTCGCTATTACAGCTAGGAGACTAAGTTTATTGGGGTTCTCCACCATTGGAGAAGTTTCTCTTGTTTTCTTGGGGTTTGTGCTACTACTATTTGGATGTACATCGATCTCTATTGGAAGGTGTGAGCTTGTTGCTGCCTTTCACGCACTTGTGGGGTTAGGTTGGCGTGGTAGAAATCTTCAAGCCATTCACCAAGTCCGTCCTTGGGGGCAAGTCTCGAGTCAAGTACTGTCACTTGATCTTGACTCCTCCGTGTTACTAAGGCTGATTAAGCTTTAGATGGTAGGTTATGATTGAGTAAGTTGTTGAGGAGTTTTTATGAAAGTGTCGCAAGAGATTGCAATAGTGATTCATGCAACAACATGAAATACAAATTAATCCATCCACATAAGATTCATTTTAAGCAAAATAATTGTATGATGTGACCAGTGGTGAAAACAGAGTCTGAAATGGAGTGTTAAATGTATTGCAATAGTTCTTGGTCGATTTTAAGTTTATGAATTCATGAATGGATTAAATAGGGGAAAGGGGACTTAGGATATACCTGCCGGTACGAGGAGTATGTCCAAAACCCTTATCTGATGTGGTTCCACGTGAAGAATATGTGGGTTGTGTTATCGGCTAGGTTGCATCTTGTTGGACTTTCAGTGAACGGCCAAAGATGAACAAATACTTGTTCAATTACAGGAGTTTGAAAGTCCATTTAGGCCTTCTAAGGCCCCTTTTTATTTTTTTTACCACATGTTCATACCTTGCGGGGAAGTTGTAAAAGATGTGCTAGCATGGGCGTTTTGTAAAGAACTTGGATTCCTAGGAATTAAAGCATTAATCTGGGTATTCCAAGGTGTTTATTCATTTTTAATTATATGTTGTTGAATAAACGACTTATAATTTTCAAGTTTTTCACCTCTCCTCCAAAGCTGGAATGGTCGTCTTGATGGTTAGGCCTTAGGAGGTTATTAAAGTTCATGTGTCAATGGATATGAATATGCTAGACATTATTATTGAGTCATATGGACATGTGCCAGGTCCCCCTAGGCTTTATTTTGTGTTTTGAGAAAACTAAGTTTTCCTGTAAATTTAGGCCTTTTTTAATAGTTTAATTGGGAAAATTATTGATGTAATAAAAGTGTGGTTAGAAGTCGGATTTTTCCATGGGGGTGCTCGTTTTCTAGCTCAGAGCACCCGCTGTACCTTTAAAGCCATTTTTCGTAAGTTTTAAGTGATAAATTTATCACTTAAGTAAAAAATCTCCAAAAAATAAAAAACCAATTAAAAAATTAAAAATTAATTAAATTGGAGAGAATATCCAAAATCCTAAATCAGTGGATTCTTGTCAGATTTGATTGAAATCAGTTTCTATGGGCTTCCTTCACTGAGCGCGAGTTCTCTCCTTGACTAAAGCATCATGTCTAGTTGTTGTATGAGATGTGGCGAGTGGTTTACCTATTGGAGCTTGCGTACTCTCTCTGGGATTGACGAGTTGGTGTGGTGTCATATGATTAGTAGATAAGTGATAGTTTGGTGGAGAGGTGGCACCTCTCATGGGAGGTGGCGCCTACCACTCCCCCTCCTACTCTAGTTCAAGCTTATGTTAACTCTCCTCTACTTCACATTGATGCCTAGTGGTGGTTGCGCCCCTCATGGCCTCTTCTGGCTATAAATAAAGCTTTGCTCTCCCCCATTCAAATTGGTTGGAATGTACTGGGAAGAGCTGGCAGTTGTAACTCGTATTCATTTGAGAAATAAAGAGGCTTTGGAGGCCTAGATTGTGTTGTGCCCTAGTGGAGTGAATGTGTTATCTTCTAGCAGTATGGAGGTAATTTTTATTTAAACTATTATGCATGCAATGAATCATATGTAGTTTACTGGAAGATTTGGTTTCAATCTGGTAATATAGTTTAGTCATTTTGTTTAATGATCTAAGTTATTGAGTATAGATATTTAAAAATTTGAATGAATGCTTCATTTGTTTATGGATGCCTTTACATCGATTTTTTTGAATATATATGCTTCTACATTTGATCTTTGTTTGTATAAGTGTGTGATATGCAGATTGGCGTGATAGGAGACGTGGAGGATTTTGTTTGATCTTTCTACTTTTTTTGTTTCTAACATTGTTTGCTGTAGATAAAAAGGTTCCTCAGCACACCAGATGTCAAGCTTTGAGGAGACTCTTCTCTCCAAGCCTTCTCCATTTTTCTTTATCTCGATTTCTTCTTATCATTTTGGTTCCATTTTAAAAAAATAAAGTCTATATCTAAAGATAGCTTCATAGTCATAAAGAGATCTTGAATTCTTTTTCTTTATAGATCTAACTAAAAATTTCAAAGCTTCATCTTTTATGAGTTCAGATCTAGGGTACTAGCTTCCTTATTTTAAGTCATTTTTCTAGTAAAAACAAAAGGATTGATTTTTAAGTTAGCATTTGATTCTATTTCCTTATCTAGCAAGTTAGTGCTCTGATTTGTTTGCTATCCTTGAGAAGCAAACAAAGACCCTGAGAAAACAACTTTTTATCTCACTTTCTCAGTCACTTTTTACCTAGTTTTTACTTAAAACGTTTTGGCAATATTTTTTGTAGTTTTTCCAAACACTCTAAAATTGTTTTGGGACATGTTTAGCTAATGTTTGATTGCTGTTTGTGCAGGTTTGACGAAAAAAGAGGAGGAAGCTCTGGCAAAAAATCGAAAAATTTGAAGTAAAAGAAGACTAACGAAGCTCCCCTTTCGAAAAAATTTCATTTTTTCAAGTTGTTATAAGCCTTTGGATCTGGATTTGTGGACCAAAGTGCATTATTTTATCATTGTAAAAAGTAAATAAGGTTTAGAGTAGGCTCACCAGAGCCCACTCCTCGTCCCCCTTGGGGGGATCTGCGTTGGTGCACAATTTTCATGATTTGTGATTTTTAGCTAGTTCTTTTGGTTTTTATGTTTATGCTTCAAGTGTTGAAGTAAAATAAATACTTACCCCACTCTCTCCCGAGTATCCTGAAAAGGGGAAAGAGATTCGTGGTAGGAATTAATTAGAAAATCTTTCTTTTTGTTTCTGTAGTATTTAAAATAAACCCCCTTGCTCTCCCGAGTACGGTTCATGGATAAGGGCTTGCCCGAGTACTGAACCTGGAAAAAGATTCTTGGGATTGCATTTTCGAATCAAACAAATTACGTTAAAAAATCCTTAAAATTAACAAGGCCCTTATCCCTATATGCTCTACTTCCACTACAGCTTCGTCTGATTAGTTGGTTGTATCAGAAAAGGAACTGGGTGACTAGTAATTAGTTTCATCTTTTTAATAAATCTCTCAAAAAACGAAAAAATCCAGCGTTGCGTTTTGCTTCATGTGGGGAAATTGTGCAGAGAAAGCGGGAACAACTAAAAGCAATTGCGAGGCCTCGTTAGGCTGCATCCTTATTGATGTAGTATTGGAGATCCCCCCGTGACTCCAGTCAGCCCACATTTCCTTGTGTGCTGTCACACTTGGTGAGTCTGGACATATTCCCTGTACCTTGGTGGTATATTGGGAACCACCCTCCTTTTTAATAATCTAGATAATTACCACATTAATAAAACCGACTAAGAACTTACCCACTCCCTTAATCACTCATTTAATAATCTAAAATTTACCAATCGAGACACTGCAATACTTTCACTGAGACTACACTAGCAACCCACATTGGCAAAGCACTTTCTTCATTTTGGCACTGGTTTATTATGTTCTTTTTGCATAAGTGAATTTGGCAGTGTATCTTGAATGATGCGTGTCTATTTTACTAAGGGTTGCTAAAATAAATTTACTTGTAGTAGTTGGTGGGTAATATTTAAATCCATTTCATTTCAAAACTCTTAGGAAATCTGATGCTTCGTGCTTTCATAGTTAGAAACAACCTTAGATTTATTTTTCATAGGATCCACCCCCCTTGGCTTCACTAGGAGTTGGCCTAGATGAAGGAGCTGAGTATCAGGGGACAACACTTGGCTCGAGCTTGCCCCCAATGTCGCACCTAGTGGCTTGAAGATTTTTGCCATGTTAGCTGAGGTGCGAATTAGGCGAACACAGGATGGATCAGAGTCTCTGGGACGTGTCCAACACTACACCAACGTGGGTGTATCCTGATGGTATCTCGAGGTCGCTATCCAGTGGTTCCTGCTTCCTCTGTGAATTTGAAAGGTTAATTTGAAAGTGAGACTATCTTAAACTAGTCATCCACATTGCTTTTGATGCATCCAACTGGTCGGTCGACCCGCAATGGTGTAGGGCGTACACAACGAAGTCTTGATAACTTTTAAGGATTTTATTGCGAGGTGTTTGCTTGTTTATTAAATCCCCAAGAATCTCTTTCAGGTTATAAACCCTAATCGGGAGAGCAAGGGAAGTAAATTACTAGAAAAGTAAAAGCAGTACAAAACAAACTCAAGGTTTTCTAATTAATCCTACCATGCATCTCTTTCCCCTTTCGGGAAACTCAAGAAATCGTGGGGTTAGTTTTAATATTACTTTGCAATGAATGAAACTGAAACCTAAAATAGCAAAGTATACTGAGCTATAAAGCAAAACTACACTAACAATAGAAAAACCATGAAAAAGGTGCACCGACGCAAAACCCCCTAGGGTGGATGGGGAGTGGGCCATGAAGGAGCCTGATCAAATTTTTTTATTATGGTATTTACAATGCTTGAGGTGGATGACAATGGTCCTTATAGATCTGGATCCAAAGGCTTACAGGTTTTTAGAAATGAAGCAAGAAAGATGAATGTTGCTTTGGAAGGCCCATAGTTTTAAAAATCGGAATCGGACTCGGAATCGGTCGAGGGTCAACTCGGAATCGGAATCGGAATCAGTAATGAATCGGTCATAAATCGGCCGATTTGAATTTAATGAATCGGTTTGCTAAAAATACATCAAATATTTAAATTTTAAAGGAAAACAACATTTTCAAGATTATAATCCACGATTCCAAGGCATTGAAGACAAATTAACCAAAATCTGCTCATGTATATACCATATAAGAGTCAATATATCAAAATGGCACAAAGTGCACTGTAATCTGAAGTCTGTGACTGTACTCTGTGCAATACATAAATGATAATACATGTAGGGACATCGGGATAGAGATGCCATTTTTTGAAATCAGGGTGTGTAGGGACATCGGGATGCATCTGTATGAAATTCTATGTATATGAAAAGAAGTTGAGATTTTAAAGGACAATTGAAATTTATGTGAAGCAGAAAAAAAAAATAATATGATTCATGCACTAATATGATTAATATGCTCCCTCTCCACCCTTTTACCTCCTTTACCAACTCAACAAATCTCCACAAGGGATTGTGTGCATGCTTTGAAGTTGCCATGATGTGGATTGTAGGAGACTGAAAAAGTCGGAGAATCTAGAGATGTAAATCCATTTTTTCCTCACTGTTCTTTCCATGGTAAAAAATCTGTTGTGCCCAATTGAAGATAGAGCACTTGGATTGAGAAGTTCTGGACTTTTGTAGTAATGCTGACCACCGTTAACATTGCTCTGCAAAACAAATTAGCGAAGGAAACCCCAATATGTTCTCCTTTTCTGTTGCTTACAAGTGGTAAGTGCACAATGAACAAAAACTAGGGTTTTGGATAGAAATAAAGGGCTCAACAGTGATGCCTTAGAGTTTAAAAAATGGTCTGTATTTTTAATCCATTTTTTTGTTCTTAAAGTTTTTGGAGAAGATCTCTTGTGATAGGGGATGATGGTAGGACCTAGGGTAGAGAATAGATTAGTTAAAATTAAAAAAATAAAATAAACAAAGTAAAAAATAAAAAAATTTGCCTTTTTCCAAACCGGACCGGTCAGGCTCGAAACCGGCCGGTTGGACCGGTTAGTTACCGAACCGGACCAGTTTGGTACCAAACCGGCCAGTTCGGTAACTAACCGGTCCCCGATCCGGTTTGACCCGGTTTGGTTCCGAACCGGTGAACCGGCCGGTTCCGATTCCGGTTTGGACGATTTTTAATACTATGGGAAGGCCTTGGATGGCCTAAATCTTCAGATTTTCGACAGTACTTCTTCTTGCTCTGTCAATAAAAGACAAAAACCAGCCACATATCCTACACTAAATGTGCTAAATATAATGTTAAAAGAGTAAAATAGTTAAGTACTGAATGATTGAAAAATATGCACAAGCACTTAACAATACTAGATATATTCTAAGAATGATGCTTTGCAATTCTAGATCTAGAAACTTGTTTAAAAAGATCAGCCTTTAGATATTCTTTGAAAGAGAAACTAAACTACTTAAGCATGTGAGTAGCCGTAACCAAAGGGGAAAGTTTGATTTAAAATTGAGGGAGAGAGAGAGAGAAGGAAAGAGATCAAGCTTGGGAATCCTTGGGCTTTGGAGTTCGTTGGTGGAGAGAAGAGGGACTATGCCTCTTCAACAATGAGTTCTTGGAGACTGAGAAAAGAGAGCAAGATATCACACAAGTCCAAGCGAAGCACCTGTAAAACACCTTCACACTTGCCAAGAGACCTGTCAAATCCAGTAAAAAATCATGCTAAAGACAAGAAGAGCATACCCATAAGCAAATCAGCATGCAAATTCTAAATCTTGAACATAAATTAATTAAGAGAGCAAATAAACCACTTCACCCACTCCTACCGATTAGTATTGATTTTTTAGTAAGGTTAGATTTGACAAGGAATAACAAATGCATAAAAGAAATTCTACAGATTACCTCAGCAACAACATGAGACGATGATCATCCAATACTTGAGCCATGCACCACATGAGATCCCCAAAGCCTTTTATTATTCCAAAACTAATAGAATGCAATAAAATGAGAGCAGACCTTCAGTCCTCTGACCATGCATAACAAAGAGCAAGAAGCTTGCTTAAATAGAAAAATGAGAGAGGGGGGGGGGAGGGAATCCACCACTTGAGATGAAGTTGGATTTCACGTAGAGTAAGCTTGACTTCGTGAGATATTGAAGGGATCATGGTTGATTGAGTCTTCAAGGAGAGAACGCCACCTCTCCAAGAGATGTGCGCTCCTCACCAAACTCCCAACCACTCTCTGTATTTGCCAATCCAACCAACCACGTGTGAGTTTAAACAACCATTCGCTAACTCGTGAAGATGGCGTCATCCACCATCATCCAAAATGCCAACACATGGGGTGGGCTCCAATCCAGTCACTTTCACGAGGAACAACTCGCCTTTGATTTAGGAATTGCTAATATGTCACATTTTGATTGCCACATAACATGACCCAATGCGATGATGGTGAGTGCATATCTCTCATGAAATGAAGTCGCCTCCTCCATTAGTCATTCAATCATGACATCATCAGGATGAAACACTCGCTTTCTAACTTAGACTAAGTCCAATGTGTTTGATATGTCAGTTCTTTAATTTTGGATTTCGTCAATTTGTTGCATTTTTAGCATTTTTGACCATTTTTTCGCCTCTTCAAGCAAAAATGCTTCTTGAGATGATTTAGCCGCTCGAAATGAAGAAAATATGACTTAATAAAATGAATTTGCTCGTTTACACATTCTGTCAAACATTTAAAGAAACTAGGGTTTTAATTTAATTAATGAAAAGTAAAACCACACTTCTGAAATGTACCTCAAAAATTCTGTCAAATATTAAAACAATCTTTAAGCAGATGAACACAATAATTTTGGTCTAATGACCGGGAAAAACCCCAACTTGGGGAAAACCCTAGGAAGAAGATTTTGTCATTAAAGAAGAAAATTCAGAAATTTTCCAACAACTCTTGAAAAATTATTCTTCTGAACCCTATAGGCAAAAATTCCCAAAAACCACTTTCAACAAGTTACCTCGAAATCTGTGCCAACAATCTGCTGTACAGCCTCATGTGCGTTGTATGGAACTCACTATTGTCACACAAGTGGTACGGACTATACTTTCTGCTGATTTTTGCTGGCTCGGGATTTGTGCTAGCCTGCAATAAATGCACTTTATGCCTGCTGTATGGTGTTGCCCCAAAAACTATGCTCACACATGCTATACAGATTGCTCAGACTGCAATAAATGCGGCTGTACCTTCTATTGAGTGCATTGGGAATTGTGTCATGGTATTTCTCTTTCTCCTTTGGTCTCAAACTTCTCTCTCTTCATTGATGGTGAGTGATCTTCATTTGTCCTCTCTCTTTGTTTTATACTTAACTTTTGTAACTACCTTTATCAACTACCTATTCTAGGGTTGATATTAAATTACAAAATCAAGGGTTTACATCATAACTCACTTTTTAATAATTAAAAACTTTAATTATTAAATACATCATTTAAGTGTGACCCACTTTTCTAAAGTATTAAAACACATTCACTTTATTTATATAAACGTCACTTTGTTATATAAATACACAAGGACAAAGTTTCTGGTCCTCTCATCGCACGCACACCAAAAAACATGGGAGGACCTTCAGAGTTAACTTTTCAACACTTCCTCTTAACGAGGAAGGTCCGCAGCACTATCTCCATCTCTAACTCCTGCAACAACTCCCTCCTGCTCTGGAATCGACCTCGAAAATAGATTCTCTATCTCGAACTAAAACTCTGAAGCCTGAGACCCAACCTAAGTTCCATCAACCTGCTCAATTGCACCATCAGTTGACTGGCTAAGCCTCCTGCTAGTGCTCAGGAAAGATTCACTCTCCTCTTTAGATATATCAAATGCAGAATCATTGTCATCCTTTGAATCTGATAGCCATCCTCCTGCTTCTGCTCCTGGTCGTACAACATGCCCTCTTAGGACATATAATCTGCCCTTGCGATCTCCCAATAAGATGGTGGTACCAACTGGCTCATGTCTTCGATACAGGAAGATATGACCAGATTTGATCATCATCCCATAGCCATCATCCTCGAAGGATGAAACTGAGAGCTTGCTTACTCTCATCCTAGGTACAAATAATACTCCATGTATTTCTAGTATCTCTCTGAGATCTAGTTGAAATATGATAATTCCAACTCCTTGGATAGCAATCTAGGGACTATCAACATCTGTTTGAATGAAGTGTCTCGGCCCCAACATTGTGATCATCTGAAAAGAGTCATAGACTCCAATCATATGTCTGGTTGCACCACTGTCAACAACCCAGACATGCTCAAAGGTAGAACTCCCTACACTGGAATCAATTGAGACAAGAGAAAACTCTTGCTGAAACTTCTTGGCATATTCTTTAACTACTACTAAGGCTGCTACATCTCTTTCAGTCTTTACAATATTTTTCTCGGGACATTTCGTGGCAGTGTCCTAACTAGCCACATTAATAACATTTGATCTGACTTAGATCTTTCTTCTTCTTGTTCTTGGATTTGGCTGCAAGTGCCACATTCTTCTCAACATCCTCACTAGTTTGTCCAACCTGTGACCCATCTCGGATTTCCTCTTGGGTAAAATCATCCCACAATCTGGACCAACTTGGAAGTGTTTCTCTGCCCACAATACACTTAAAAAAAACCTCCCACTTCTTGGTGAATCCCTTCAGGGCTATCCTCACCAATTTTGAATCAAGAATGGTTTCTCCTACTGCTGCCAACTCGTCCTTACTTTGTGTAACACAAGTCAAGTAAGAGGCTACACCCTCATCATTTTTCATTTTAATGCTATGTAGCTTGTCTTTTAGGGCCATCTTCCGGTTTTTGTTCTTTTCTTCGAACAATTTGGTCAACGTGTCCCACATTTCTTTAATAGTTTTCTTTTCTGATAAGTGTGGTATGAGATAGTCTTTAACCCCATTCAAGATAATTCTCTGGGCTCTGGCTTCATCAGCTTCAAACTCCTTAAGCTCATCTTTATTTGTTGGCTTGGTCATGACACTGTTAATAAAAATCCAAACTCTAAGTTCTTTCAATACAAGAGTAATTCTTACCTTCCATGGAATGTAGTTGGATACTCCATCCAACCGATCCTCATACCTAATGTTCATCATGGAAAATAACTCGCAATCAAAAATTAATTGAAGACAAATCTAACACTTTTCTGAAACTTCAAAGAACACGTGCTGAACTTGTTTTCAGTATGATTCTATTAAACTGTGATTTGATACCATTAGCTTTGATACCATGAAGAAAATATGACTTAATAAAATGAATTTGCTCATTTACACATTCTGTCAAACATTTCTAGAAAATAGGGTTTTAATTTAATTAATGAAAAGTAAAACCACACTTTTGAAATGTACTTCAAAAATTCTATCAAATACTGAAACAATCTTTAAGCAGATGAACACAATAATTTTGGTCTAATGATCGGGCAAAACCCCAACTTGGGGAAAACCCTAGAAAGAAGATTTTGTCATTAAAGAAGAAAATTCATAAATTTTCCAACAACTCTTGAAAAATTATTCTTCTGAACCCTACAGGCAAAAATTCCCCAAAACCACTTTCAACAAGTTACCTCGAAATCTGTGCCAACAATTTGCAGTAAGGTCATTGTACGGCCTCACATGTGCGCTGTACAGAACTGCATTGCTGTCACACGTTTGGCACGGATTGTACTTTCTGCTAGTTTTTGCTGCCTCTGGATTTGTGCCAGCCTACAATAAATGCACTTTATGCTTGTTGTATGGTGTTGCCTCGAAAATTGTGCTCACACGTGCTGTATGGATTGCTTAGGCTGTAATAAATGCGGTTGTACCTTCTGCTGAGTGCATTGGGAATTGTGCTAGGGTATTTCTCGTTCTCCTTTGGTCTCAAACTTCTTTCTCTCTCTTCATTGATGGTGAGTGACCTTTATTTGTCCTCTCTCTTTGTTTTATACTTAACTTTTGTAACTACCTTTATCAACTACCTAATCTAGGGTTGATATTAAATTACAAAATCAAGGGTCTACATCATAACTCACTTTTTAATAATTAAAATCTTTAATTATTAAATACATGATTTAAGTGTGACCTACTTTTCTAAAGTATAAAAACACATTCACTTTATTTATATAAACGTCACTTCGTTACATAAATACACAATGACAAAAGTTTCTGGTCCTCTCATCACACCCACACCAAAAAAATCTGGGAGGACCTTTAGTGTTAACTTTTCAACACGAAACATAGGAAAAGTGGCTCTCGGGGTGAAGAGGGTGCTCTGAGTGTTAAAACGAGCCTCCACATGCCAAATTCCACCTCCAGATCAAGCTTTTATGCCATTTACAAATTTTTTAATTAAACCTATTATCACATATACATTTGCAGTTGGGCTACCATGATGCAGAATATAGATTGATCTCTTTATTCTTCCAAGCTATTTTTCACATGGGGTTTTAGCATGGATCATTACAACCTTGGCCATTTCAGAGCCTTATTCAACAGAGTTTCCTTTCCAGGACTGAGATTCATTGGTCCATTGAGATGATTTCAGTGATGACCTAGTTCATTTGAGCAGAGTAGCGGAGCAGATAAGGTACACATAGTCATAGAGGGGCCTATCAGATGGAGACAAGTATATATGGAGAGATCAGGTATATGCTTCTATAATTTGATTTTGCTTTGTGATGTATATCAAACACCTATGCTTGTCTTGTTAGGATGATCATGGTGACCTATGCTTATATATGTACTAATGCTTGATCTTGTGCTAAGACTAATCAAAGGACTTGATGGTGAAGACTGTTGCTCATGCCATGCCTATATAAATAGTAGACCTTAGTGCTATGTTGGTTTCATGTGTCATTTGTCCCCATCCATCTTGTTCATCTGTTGTTGAATTTTATCCCATCACTTAGATTGATTGAGACGTGTGAGATTGAAGATCTTTTCCCCATCTTGACCACTGTGCATGATAGACTCCATGTTGTTATGTGTCTTTGGCTATGAAGTATGTAGCTTGGCCAGTGTGGCTAGGTTCATCGGGTAGCTTCCCTTTAGTCCTCGAAACAAGTGCTCCTCCAAACAGTTGTTATCACATATATAGTTGCCAGGCTACCATATTCTATTTTTCAGACACAGTACATTTTTCAGCCAAATCTGTTACATATGAGATGCTGAGATGAGCAGTCTATATGGATCATTTTTGTATTAGTGGACTATTGTACTCTCCCATGTCAGGACTGAGTCTCAGGACACTCAGATTTGAGGAGCGATGTAGCCATTTATGTTATTTTAGAGGAGTCATGGATGCCTAGTGTTATATTAGTTCTTTCTCATTGGACAGATGATGACTCATATGGTTATATTGCATGGTTATGACTCAACATTTGATATTGTGTTATGGTTATTATTGCTCTTATACTAATTCTTGTGAAAAGTATTGACTTGTGGTATCATGATCTGGCGGTCATAATTATATGGACTTGGTTGTATCTTATACTATGTATTGATGTCCTTACTCTGACTTCGAAGTTCTTGATCTATACTCATTGGTTTTACCCTCCTTAGGGGGAATAGAGGTAGTTATTCCCACCATTGTTTTGGCTTGCTAGTGTTGGCTCCATCATTCACTGTCTTCACCCATCCATTACCTTCCAGTTTTATTTTCAACCTGACTGATTTCTTGACTTATGGTATGGAGGACCTTTTTCCCTGTTAGAACCTTTGTTCGACAAGCCTCCCTGTTTATATTATGTCTCGGCTCTGAGTTGGTGACAAAACTTGCCTTTGGTAAGTTGGATTGTATGCCTAAATCATTCTGGTCGGTTGTCCCGATGTTTGGCACTGTGCAGAACTCCCCTTAGTCACTTGAGATGTTGTTGGCTAAAACTGAAAGCTCATGTACTACTTGTATTGAATTATTGAATATGCGCCCTTGGAAAATGAAAATTGTAAAACTGTGTTACTTAACATATGCAAAAAGTGCAAGAGCAATGAAATGCTAAAATACTCCTTGAAGAGTATGAGAAAAGGTCAAAAAAAGCAATGGTTAAAAATATGCTATATCAAAAAATTGCTGACCTTTTTTAAAATAAATATGTCCCGGATGAAAGCTGCGATTAGCTATGCTTTTAAGCACTGGTGAAGTCCCAAAAGGGTCATATGGGCCAAAAAGGCCATGGAATAAAATGTGATCCTAATGAAATTGGATCAAGATTGATGTAGACATGATGCTTAAGTTGAATAAGCACTCTCTAAACAACTCACCCATCTGTGAGGCACTGCCATTCCTTGTGGTGTTGTTTGTCCAACATTGGTTATAGTGAGCTTTCCCTTTCCTTGTCCAAAGTGTCACGATGTTGAGTAGGAAATCATCCTTTGCCTTAGCCTTGTCATTTCCACCCTTCACCCTTCACTAGCAAAATAACTACAACTATGAAGTGAGTATAGTTTTGAAAGTCTAAGTGTGAGTAATAATAAATAAAGCCTTATATATGTATTGGTTGATGTACCGCCAGTGAAATTAATGCTACCTGTTTATTTTGTTACTTGAATGAGTTGTAGAGCATGGTTTAACCTTTTAACAATTGCAGCAGATGGATGTATTCTGAGTTATTATTGGTGTCTGATTATTCATAGATGGTTATATTGTTTATTGGATATGATTGATGATCAGATAGAGACCTATGAGGGGTATGAGTATCCACCTTAGATGGATTTTGACTCTCTGAGTCTAATGAGACAGATTATTTCCAGTTTCGGGCCCTTACAGATGTGATCAGGCTCATTCTGCCTTTCTGATGCAGTTTTCCTTCACAGATTGTTATTTTTGACCAGGGAGATGTTTCAGTTGGATCTCCTAGGGCGTTGTATGGGCATAGAGGGGTGCAGCCACTTGTTTGTACCATTGTACCCCCATCCCAGAGAGCCTGGTGGGCTCAGTTTGACAACGCAGGCACCCTAGGAGGTTGTTTTGACAAGATCACGTTTCTCGAGGCAGATTAAAAAATGATTAAATGGCTATTGAAGAAATCCATTTGGGCTACTGAGGCAAGGAAATGACATGGGATGGGTCATGATGATGAGAGTGATGTCCTCCACACCTTCTCCAGCAGTTGCAGCTCCTGAGTAGGCCCACATCTATTTTTGGGCATTTTTTATTATTTTCCGGAAGCTCTTTTTGGAGGCTCACGATTTCCTCAAAGAGGCACAAAAGTCAAAGAATTAAATTGTTATATTATTTATTGTGCCATGGGGACGCCCAAAGGGAGTTAGTCAAACACTCCTTGGACCCACCATGTGCTTTCATTTATTTTTTGTTGAGTGGGTTACCTTTATTTGGGTGGTTTAGTCCACTTTGGTAAATTATGGTTATATTGATCCATGTGTTGTATGTTGAGCTCATCTCAACCATTGATTAGAACATTTCATCTTTTAATCTTAGCCACTCGTTTTGAAAGTGGTTATGATTTGGTTATGATTGAGGTTCTCGCATTTCTATTTAAATGAGAGAGCTTCTCATTTGTAAGGGGTCTTTGGCTCTTGGATCTGAATAATAGAAAGACTTTTTTGTGGAAATTTTTCTGGCTCTGTTTTGCATATGATGTGCTCAAATGGTGATTAGCTAGTCTTCAGCTTCCTAGCATTGTGGAAATTCTCGTGAGATCTATATTTTCTGTGGCTATCATTGTTTTGTCTACAGGAGGGCGTTTTGGCTAGAGCGTTTTTGTAGGGGGACTTCAACTCGCTTAGTTCTCTTCGTCTTGGATCACGGGGTTTTTATTAGTTTCATTGTGATTTATGATTACTTCATTTTACTGTCTTGTACCATTCAGTTTCTTTATTTTGTATGTGCAAATCTGATATGGTTGACGTTTGCTCATGCAAAGTAGGGGGCCCTTTGGTGGCTTGGAGCTTGCATATGCCATAGAAATCACGGGGATCTTCCAGAATTGATCGGGATAGCAAAGATCGTCACTGTTACAGACTTCTACAAGATTTTCCAGGTAAGATCCAACAGGTAAGTTTCTTATTTTTCAGATCTTATTCCATTGTACCTTGCTTCAATTCAATTTTTTTTTCTGAAAACTCCTAAAACACTAAAAACCCTAAAAATCAATAAATCAGGCAATCGTCCGATCTTTTGCCAAACCATTTCTAGGTTTCATAGATTGGGCCTCCCCTTCATTAAATTAACTGAAAAGCTAGTCAAATTTCTTACAGTTTGACCTAGATCTGATTTTTAAGCAGAAAACTGCATAACACCCCACTGAAAAATTGACCTGCTAGGGTTTTGAGTTTTTCTGAATTTTGACTTCACAGACAGATAGATTGGGTCTCACACAGCGTAAATCAACCCCAACGCTGTGTAATTGCTTGACCATTTTGCCTAGATCTGAAAAATTGACTGAAACTGCCCTAGCGCCCTCACTAAAAACTTGACTTTTCCAGAAGTGATTTTTTTTGAAATATGATAAGATAGGCAGATAGATCAGGGCCCAAGCACTCCAGAACACCCCAAACGCTGAGCTAGTTCCTCCCGGTTTGCCCTAGATCTGAAAAATCAGTTTTCAGCCTCCTAGCCCCATCATCAGATTTTGACTTTTCTAGATCTAATTTTTCTACTGATTTCTGAATTTGGGCTTGTAGATCAAGTCTCCCTGATGTTTTTCTTCCTCAACGCTGAGCCATTAGCCTCCCAGTGCCCTTAAAACTACAGATCTGTCCTCCTAAGCCCTAGTGCTAGCCATCCATTGAGCTGGGTTTCTTGTACCTTAGCTTTTTCGGACCAACTACTTTCTGGGTTCGTAGATCAAGGTGTCTCCCAGGTGGGATCTCTGAAACTTTGGTTTACTGTTGACTCCATTGCCCAATGCACACAAAGCACTGATCTCCTAGCTAGCGTTGCCCTTAGGCTCTTAGCCTTTGCCCTTTACCAACATTTACTGATAGCTCAAATACCTTTCATTGAGTCAGATTTCTAGGTACTAGATAGTCCCAACTCTGTCCTTGTTTACCCTGTGATAGTTACGTTTCCCAAGGCAGTGGTCACCTCCACCAGTTGCCAGTACCTAAACCCTAGAGCTAGGGTTTCCATTCACCTTGCACCTTAAATACCCTGAAGCCCCATTTGATCTTCTTCTAGTGTCTAGGTTCGATCTCTCCTGTCGGGAGCAGATCCGGGTCTCCCCCATTGTTGTCCTGGACTAGGATAACATAAAATGAAGGCTGCCTTGATTGGCGTGACAACCATCCATTTGGGAGTCTAGGCAGTCGTGGTTCAACCCCTTCGTTGCTTGCCCCTCTACCATCCATTTTGGATCCACCTCACGCAGGCAACTACAAGGCGGGTGATAACAATAGTGTTGCTAAACACTAAAGCATCGAAACGCATAAAAGCTATATCTAAATGATGCAAAGTAAATGTTTAAAAAGTAGTCAGTGGCCAAGGGGTTGAGCACTAATTCTTTGTATAACGTAAGCCTCATATGCCCTCCACAGGGGCAGCAGGGAGAGGCAAACTTGTTGGGGCTATGGACTGCTCGCTGACAGTGGTTTTAGGCCTTAGTCATTTACTGGAGCCCAGAAGGCTTTCTAGGGCACCTGCTCTTGTAGGTTGGCTACTATCTTATGAGAAATATGCAAGTATTGAAAAAGGTCAATGGTCAAAGGATGAGCACTCACTCTTTGTATAGTGTTCGACTTGTTTGCTCCCACAGGGCAACAGGGTTAGACTAGCCTGTAAAGGTTATGTCTTTGTCAATACTGGAGCTCAGAAGGCTTCCAGGGCACCTTCCTTTGGAGGTTGACATGTATTGTGAAAATGAGAAAAGGAAAACTTGCTAGAGCTTGAAGAAAACAAACCCAAGTCCTTTATCGACTTGTGAGACACCACCATCCCCTATTTCTATCTGTCATGCATATGTCACTTTGGTTGAGTGTATTGGTTATCATTCAGAGAGATCACATAGTCAAAGTCAGTCAGAAGTCATTCCTCTTTGCTTTAGCCTTGTTTCCCATCTTCACCCAACAATAGAACCCTATTTAAGCTTTTTAAGTATGGCATGAACAAGCAGACTTCCAAAAGGTTCCGAGACTTTTCAAAGGCATAGGTATATACTATATCTTATTTACTATCACTATTGTTGTCACCATGATTATGAATAACATGATTTAAGTTTGGTTTTGATATACACCATTGGATCATTTCTTACCTTGGAAGCATGCAGAATCATATGGGTACAGTATCTCACCTCCGGTTTGGGTACTTTGACTTGGTCAACCTAGTTGACCAAGTCAAACACGGTTCCCAAGGCAGTGACTCAAAAACAACATGGCTTATATTTGTTCCAGACATGCCCCAGACCAATATTGCGTTTTCAGTTTTGAGAATTTGCCCCCAGATCTCATGATCAATGATTATTATCACTTTATTATTGGCCAAATGATCAAATTTTTATTACAAATGGCAGTAATTTTGGTTCTCCTAGAGCATTGCAGTGTTCCAGGGGGTATGAGTAGTCACTCATACAATTCTTCTATGTCTCCAAATCATCCAGAATAGTCAGTTTTCCCCAGTTCTCATCCTGGATAGAGTGATGATGATTTTTATCAGTTTCAAAGGATGTATCACCAAAAAATGAACTAGGAAACTCACTGAGAAAATCAATTTGGCAAATTGGGTCAAGGAAATGGCTTGGAAATTTGTCAGATGATGTAGTTTGGCTCCCCAGATAGTTCTTCAGCAGTTTCAGTCAGCATTGATGTTCAGATTATTTTATTCTTGGCTCAGTAGGTGAGGACGTCCCCCAAGGGGTGCCCCTCAATTTGGCTAATTGATGTATTACACTGTTATATCATGTGTTATGAGGTTGTAATGGGGCCTAAGGTGATTAAAGCCTCTAGTGACCCCCTTTTATGTATTATCATGATCACATCTTATGTTATATCTTATTTTTTACTTAGACAAGGTGTCATTGGGAAAAATGTGCGCCCCCCTTGATCTAGTCAAGTTGATCCATGTAAATCTGATCTCCATCGTTGATGATGTTATAATCTCAACCATCGGATGTAAAAGTAAGTTAGGGTTTGCATCTTTCAAAATCTATATAAAGACAAGACCCCCCACGTTGTATCCCATCGGGGAATTTGGCATCATTGGCTCTTGAAGAATAATAGAGAAAATCTTTCTGGGATCTCTTGTCTTTTGTGGATGATTGAAGAATGTTCTTTGTGATTGAGTGATATTATTTCTTGCTTGTATTGGAGATCATTGGTGAATTTGTGGCATATTTTTTCCAGATCCATTTGCTTGTCAGGGAAGTCGATTTGGAGAAGGGCACACCTATGGGAGACATCCACCTTGCTCTGCTTTTTGGAATGACGGATACAGGGAGTATTTCTATCTTATGATTTCTAATTATCTTATTTGTTTACTTCTTGTCAGCATTTGTCATTTTTCTTGCCATTCTCATTGTTATTTATTTGGCTTGGCAGGAGAGAGGGCACTTTTGGCTTCCTTGGGGCGTTTTAACAAAGCTGGTTTTTCACCATCTCTTCACTTGATCTATGCGGGAATAATCTTCATCACCTTGGCATTCATCCTCGGAAACATCAGGTAAGATCTAGCTTTTTTTCTCAGTATCTAATCGAGGCTGCATTTTCCTTTCATCAAACCCTCATTTCTTAGACCTATAGGTTCTAGTTTGCGGCGGGACTTAAAATTCAAAACCCACTTTGGATTTATTTAAAACCCCAAAGTCTTAATTTTCATCATCATCAGACACCATTTACCCATCTTAAGCATTGGTTTGCTTCTTACGGGAAAACACCCTCCTTGGGAAGACTGGGTATTTCTGAAACCGCAAACTGGGTATTGCTGGTTTCACTTTAATTTGTTTAATCTTACATCCAACAATCAATTTGAGGATCCAATTTCGTTTAATTTCACCATTTTTCCCTAGATCTCATTTTTTTGCTTAAAACCGTAGGGTAGAATGGGGGCTTGGAAGTAATGTGAGTGAAAACTAAAACCATTCTAACTTGATGCTTAAGATTTACAAAAAGATTTGGAAAATGCGGAATGAAATCATGCCAAGGTTGGAAATGTTTTTTGCAAACTTCATCCATCAAGATGCTAATAGAATCATAATGTGAGTTGGTTCTTGATCGAAGAAGACAATATCACTCATGATTTATCTATTCCAAGCAATTCTTTGTTTTCTCCTCTTCCTAACTAAGACGTTCAATTTTGTTAACTCCAAGAAAAATGGACAAACCAGATGGGGACAAATTGTATTACAGTGAAATTAAAATTGAAATCAAACCCATTCCTTGTTCGAAAATGGAGAAAAGATGAAATTGATCTTTATATGCCTTCTTTGGCCACCCATAAGAAATATTGGTCAACTGAAAAATGTTATTCATACAAGGAAACTGAAAAAAAACATTTTCTCCAATTATGTGACCATGTTTAGACTCTTGATTGAAAATTTCGAAAGTAACAGTTTGATTAGAACACAAACCCATACAAGAAGACTCAAAAATTTGGGATGGGAGGGTGGATTGGAATTTTCTCCCATATAACTTAGAATAATTGATCTCGAAAATTGATGAGAGGGAAAAGTTTTCAATTTAATTCCAGGCATGATTTCAAGATTTGAAACAAGGTCAGTATTCACACATTAAACCAACACATCCTGATAAAGGATTGAATGAGAAATTTTATCGATATGATGTTTTTGATCAGGTTCACCTATAATCATATCATAATTATCATGTGATTTATCTTTTTTCTGAGATATGATCAACATTTGAATTAAAATAATCGTCAACCAGGCAATGAGGATCTTCGATGGATTCACAGATGAGAGAATCAACTATGGATGGTTCGTGATAGTGATCATTTTGTTCTCCCTCTTTATCTATGCCTTCTTCAGGTAATGATGATAAGATTCTAAGAAGTTCCCCTTCTATGTCAATACCAAGGTCATAAACTTGAAGGGTTGAGATTTGTTGATTATCATCATTCTCTCGAGTTGAAAGGTTATTCAAAGGCACATTTGATGTTGGTTCAAGAGAGGGGGAATTAATTTGATAAGGACAATTGTCAGCTATTTCATCATGGTTTTCTTGATCATTTTTATCAAATTGGCTCTCATCGATACAATCATCTCCTGATTGTTTCTCTATGGACTCATAAATGTTCCTACCCCAATTTTCTTTTAGTAAATGAGTAAACATGTCATACCCAGTGATAGATCCCGGTTCCAATTGGTCAAACCATAGCTTGGCATCTCCATCGAAAGAATCACCGAGGGCACGCATATAAACATCTTCATCTTCAGCGCCTCAAGATTCCATATACTACCAAAAGACATCGAAATATACTTCAACAGAATTGTTCCCAGAGAAACGAGGCAACTTTTTGATATAATTATTTGGCATTGGATGAGGTGCTCCAGGAATTTCAGAGAAGTCAAATGGAGAAGGTTTAGGTTGTTTCCTAACACCTCTGGTTATTTGAGTTGGGTACTGTTGACCACCTAACCAACTAGGTGGGAAACCATGTACCATGTGACTTGAAGATGAGAAAGGAGTACATAATAAAGTTTTCTCAAGCGAGGCATCTCTTCTTCTTGTCTTTTCTCCATGAAATTATCAAATCCTTATGGGGGATATTGTAATGATATGTTCGCATGATGGTCTATTTTTGTATAACTTAGTTACCTAGGACTTTTTCATAAGGGAAATCCTTTCATCGAGTGTTTTTTTTCTTGGATGATTAAAATTCCTTTTCAGTGATTTTAATTATTTGAGTTATTCACTCAAAAATACCTCCGAAGTGGTGTAAGGCATTCAAATGATCAAGTCCACGAGGCGACTAAGGCCTAGGAATGTTCTATGTGACCATGCTAAAATAAGCTAAAGTAAGAGGTCCCACATTGGTGGCCCCCCTCTTTGGGACTATAATGAAGATTAAAAATTTTAGAGGGGAGTTTTCCCCCCATTTCTATTTGATTTCTCACCCTAGGAGGTGCCCCCAAGAGAAGTGGTTCACCTCTTTGAGCTCCCACTCTCTCATTTTGACAAGTGGCTTGCATGTACTTGGGCTTTCTACTCACCTATTTCCTATTTAAGGAGGCTTCCCCTCCTCATTTGAGTTACACACACCCAATCTATTGCTCATGCTCCCGTTCTTTCTCTTGCTCTCATTCCATAGCTCTTGCTTTGACCATTGTAATTTTCAGCCATTTGGCTTTGTTAATAAAAAATATTTGGAGGAATCTGGTGTCCTTTGTGCTCGTTGATAGTTTGCTTCTATGCTCAAGTAACTACATAGGCTAGGGAGGCCACAGAAGCATACTATTTGCTTTGGTAAGATTTATGATATTTGTATTCCATAGATTTTGTGAGTTCTCTTTCTTGTAGCTAAAGAAGTTCATATATTTTCTAGTTTGAAATTTATGATTTCTTTGCTCATCATTTGCTTCGCACCTCTTTGTAGTTTGGTAGTAAAAATCTTATTAGTTGCAGGTTATATGGATTGATGAGTGGGATTCCAAGCTTCGATGCCCCATTGCTTGAATTCTTGAAGAGCTAAGGACAAAATTTTCTCTTTCTTTACATGTTGTTATCACATATATAGTAGCCGAGCTACCATATTCTATTTTTCAGATACAGTACATTTTTCAGCCAGATCTCTTACATATGAGATGCTGAGATGAGCAGTTATGTTGGATCATTATTTCACTTGTGGACTATTGTACTCTCCCATGTCAGGATTGAGTCTCAGGACACTCAGATTTGAGGACTGATATAGTCATTTAGTTATTTACAGAGCAGTTATTGATGACCAGATTTATATTAGTACTTTCTCATTGGACAGATGATGGTTCAGATGGATTATATGCATGATTATGACTCAGCTTTTATTATATTGTGTTATGGTTATCATTGCTCTTATACTCATCTTTGTGACATATATTAACATGTAGTGTCTTGATCTGGCGGTCATAATTATATGGACTTGGATTGTATTTGTATTATATATTGATGTCCCTACTTAGACTTGGAAGTTCTTGATCTATACTCATGGGTTTTACCCTCCTTAGGGAGAATAGAGGTAGTCATTCCCACCATTGTTTTGGCTTGCTAGTGTTGGCTCCATCCTTCACTGTCTCCACCCATCCATTTCCTTCCAGTTTTGTGTTTAACCCGACTTATTACTTGACTTATGGCATGGAGGACCTTTTCCTCGCTAGAACCTTTGTTGGACAAACCTCTCTGTTTATAGTGTGTCTTGGCTCTGAGTTGGTGACAGAACTTGCCTTTGGTGAGTTGGCTTGTATGCCTAAATCATTCTGGTCAGTTGTCTCGATGTTTGGCACTGTGCAGAACTCCCCCTGGTCACTTGAGATGTTGTTGGCTAAAACTGAAAGCTCATGTACTACTTATATTGGAAATGTTTATATGCGCCCATGGTAAATGAAAATGCTAAAACTGTGTTTCTTAACATATGTAAAAAAGGGCAAGAGCAATGAAATTCTAAAATACTCCTCAAAGGGTATAAGAAAAAGGTCCAAAAAGGCAATGGTTAAATATATGCTATATCCAAATATTGCTGACCTTGTAAATTTGAAAATGTCCTAGATGAAAGCTGCAATTAGCTGTGCTTTTAAGCACTGGTGAAGTCCCCAAAAGGACATATAGGCCAAAAGGACATGGAAATAAAATTGAGGATCCTAATGAAACTGGATCAAACTTGATGTAGACATGATGCCTAAGTTGAATAAGCACTCTCTAAACAACTCAACCATTTGTGAGGCACTGCCATTCCTTGTGTTGTTGTTTGTTCGGCATTGGTTATAGTGAGTATTCCCCTTCCATATCCAAAGTGTCATGATGTTAAGTAGGAAGTCATCCTTTGCCCTAGCCTTGACAATTTTATCCTTCACCCTTCACTAACAAATTGACTACAACTATGAAGTGAGTATAGTCATGAAAGTCTAGTCTAAGTAATAATAAATAAAGCCCTATATATGTATTTGGTTGATGTATCGCCAGTGAAATGATTGCTACTTGTTGTGGTTGTTGCTTAAATGATTTGTAGAGCATGTCTTAGCCTTGTAGCACTTGCAGCAGAGGGATGATAGTCTGAGTTATATTATTGGTATCTGGTCATTTATAGGTGATTATATTGTCTATTAAATGTTGTTGATGGTCATGCAGAGACCTAGAAAGGGTATGAGTATACACCCTAGATGGATTGGACTCTCTGAGTTTAATGAGACAGTTTATTTTCAGTTCCGGGCACTTATAGAGATGATCAGGCTCATTTTACCTTTCTGATGCAGTTTTGCTTCACAAGATGATGTGTCTGAGCAGGGAGATGTTTCATTTGGATCTCCTAGGGCGTTGTATGGGAATAGGGGGTGCAACCACTTGATTATACCATAGTATCCCCATCCCAGAAAGCTTGGTGGGCTCAGTTTGACAACACAGGTACCCTAGGAGGCTTTTTTGGCAGGTTCACGTTTCTCGAGGCAAATTAATAAATGATTAAATGGCTATTGAAGAAATCGATTTGGGCCACTGAGGCAAGGAAATGACATGGGATTTGTCATGATGATGAGGGTGATGTCCTCCGCACCTTCTCCAGCAGTTGCAGCACATGATTGGGCCCACACCTATATTTTTTGGGCATTTTTATATTATTTTCTGGAGCTTTTGGGAGGCTCACGATTTCCTCAAGGAGGCACAAAGTCAGAATTAAAATATTATATTATTTTATTGTGCCATGGGGCACCCATAGGGAGTTAGTTAACACTCCATGGACCCACATGTGCTTCATTTATTTCTTGTTGAGTGGGGTACCCTCTTTATGGGTGATTTAGTCCACTTTGGTACTTTATGGTTATATTGATCCATGTATTGTATGTTGAGCTCATCTCAACAATTGATTATAATATTTTATCTTTTAATCTTAGCCACTCATTTTGAAAGTGGTTAGGATTCGGTTATCATTGTGGTTCTCTCATTTCTATTTAAAGGAGAGAGCTTCTCATTTGTAAGGGGTCTTTGGCTCGTGGATCTAATTAATAGAAAGATTTTTTTGTGGATATTTTCTACATTTGCTTTGCATTTGGTGTTCTTCGGTGGTGATTGGAAAATCTTTTGCTTCCTAGCATTCAGAATATTTTGTGAGATCTATACTCTTTTTTTGGAATCTGTCTTCTCTACAGGAGGGCGATTGCATCTTGAATGTTTTTGCAGGGGGACCTCAACTCGCTTGGACTGGTTTCGACTGTGACACGGGGTTTTCATTAGTTTCATTGTGATCTATGATTGCATCTTGTTACTTTTCTGTAGATCTTGCTTTTCTTTCATGATACGGTAAATCTGATATTGTTGACGTTTGCTTGTGCAGGAGAGAGGGCGCATTGGTCACTTGGAGCACAACGTTGGTCTTAGAACTCACTCATATCTTCTAGAATTGATCGGGATGGCGGGGATCATCATCAACAAGGCATCTACAAGCATTTCTAGGTAAGATCTAACAGGTAAGTCTCTTCTCTTTCAAATCTCGATCCATTGTACCTTCTTTTCTTCAATTTTCTAAAAAAACTCCTAAATAAGAAAATCCAAAAAATATTTAATCAGGGAACTGCTTGATCTTTGAGCAGACCATTTCTGGGTTTTGTAGATTAGGCATCCCCCTCACTGAATCATGCTCAACGCTGCCCTAATTCTGATTGGTTTGCCCTAGATCTGACTTTTTGACTACTCAAACCCCAACACCCCACTGAAAATTTGACTTTTTCTAGAATTGATTTTTTTCTGGAAAATAATTACATGGGTGTGTAGATCAGGTCTTCCTCATTCCAGAACACCCCCAACGCTGAGCTAGTTCCTACTAGGTCGCCCTAGATTTGAAAAAAACTGACTTTCAGCGTCCTAGCTCCCTTATCAGATTTTGACTTTTCCAGATCTGATTTTTCCTGATTTTTTTCTATTTGGGTTTGTAGATTGGGCCATCTTGATCTCATTTCCACCCCAACGCTGAGCTGGTGGTCTTCGGGTGGCTCTAGATCTGCAGATTTGCCTTTCCAAACCCTAGCACTAGCCTTCCTATTGTTGATTTCCCTATAACCTGAATCTTCTTGGCCAAATTCTTTTCTGGTTCCATAGATCAGGGCATATCCCAGGTGGGTTCACTGAAACGCTGTGCTGATACTAACTCCATTACCCAAGGCTAAACATGCACTGATCTCTAAGCATAGCGCTAGCTCTTCCTGACCTTTTTCCCCCGAAAGTTGACCATTCCTTGATAACTCAAGTTACCTGATACTTTCATATCTTTCACTAAGTCTATCTCCTTGGTACTAGACAGTCCCAACTTTGTCCTTGCTCACCCTGTCACAGTTACGTTTCCCAAGACAGTGGTCATCTTCATTAGTTGCTAGTACCTAAACCCTAGAGCTAGGGTTTCCATTTACCTTACGCCTTACGTACCTCAAAGCCACATTTAATTTGTTCTGGTGTCTAGGTTTGATCTCTCCTGTCGGGAGTAGATCCGGGTCTCCCCCATTGTTGTCTTGGACTTAGATAACATAAAGCGAAGATTGCCTTGATTGACGTGACAACCATCCATTTGGGAGCCTAGGCAGTCTTGGTTCCACCTCCTTAGTTGCTTGCCCCTCTACCATCCATCTTGGATCGACCTCACATAGGCAACTACAAGGTTGGTGATAATACATGTAAACTTCTGCATTTTAGTCTTAGTTGGTTGGGTTCTTGAAGTACGATTTTTACTCATATTTACTCAAGTTATCTCAACATTATTCTCTTGGCAATTTTGTATAAATTTTGTACCTATATTGCACTAACATACTAACCTCCCCAAAGTTATTTGGGGCATATTACATCATTTTCTGTTTGCTGGTTTTTAGCAGGTTGGTGACAAAACAGGGCAAAACTTTGCCTAATTTCAACCATAGAAGAGTTTCAAGGCCACCCCAAAGGAAGAGCTTCAAGGAAATCTCAAGAAAGGGGGAAAACACATTTTTTCTCACTCTTTTTACCTCTTTATTTATGCTGGAATTTCAACCTTTGTAACAAGTCCAAGAGAGTCTCTTAGACTTGGTTTCTTGCTTTGCATTTTTAGCTAAATCGAGTTTCATTTATTTGCCAGCCATTGCTAGCAAAAGAAGTTAAGATTTCCCACCTTGCATAAGCAATTGTTGATTGGCGTGGGTTTAGATTAATTAGAGTTTCATTTTTGTTTTTATTTTCTTCTTTATTTTTGGCCATACCTGGCAAGTGATTTGGCTATGCCATCCTTGCAAAATTATGTCGGTTAGCATTCTATTTTTGTTATTTTCATTTGCCCATACCTTGCAAGTGATTTGGCTTTTCCATCCTTGCGAAATCGTACTGGCTTTTCTTTCTTTTATGTTTATTTGCCCACACCTTGCAAGTTATTTGGCTATGTCATCCTTGCAATATCATGCTAGCTTGCATTGTTAACAATTGTTAAATTCTTCATTTCGTTTAAAATAAACCTTGCCCCAAACTTTGCCCCGTATTCTCTCCCCTTGTCGGTTGGTCTGACACTAGGTGACAAGAAAGGGAGAAGATTCGAGTTGGCTAGAATAATAGGCATTTCAATCCATTATTGCAAGATTGAGAAAAGAGGATTAGTGTGTGGAGCTAGAGGAGTAGAGGTTCTTGAGGGCCTTGTGGCACTTTGTGTCCTCTTGTTGAGCACCCGAGTAGTTCTTGGGACTGACTTGTGGAGCTAGGAGGGAGCCTTGTGATCTCTTGTCGAGCACTGTAATATCCTTTCCCAAATCCACGTGTGAAAATAAGACTTTAAGCTCACTGATATGTATGATTGTTGTAATTGGGTTTGTCAAACAGTTCTAGACTAACCCCCTTTCTGCCTTATTTTATCAGCTGCTATGAATTTCAGTTTTGAAATGTATTGTGGAATGATTCCTTTGCTAGGGGTTCATTTTAAGAATACTTGTTTGTATTACAATTCAATCCCAATCCTCACAACTACCATATTACCATGTTTCATCTGTGGCAAATATAACAATTTGGAAAAGGTTTAAACCAACAATTTAATGAACTGATATATAATACTTTTAGTGGCAAATACATGTCTGGAATAGCATAAACAGGTTTGAGATCACATGCCTTTACAAAGCTTGACGGGGAAGAAGCTGTTGCTGAAGAAGATACTCCTTACAAGGGTTCCGCTGCCACAGTTACTCTAAATACCCAGATTTATGGTAGATTCACCCAAGATGAATGTAAATGCAGATTCAAGCTTCTTCAACTAATCCACGTTGCATATCTCTGTCTGTGATTCAGTTTGATCTGCCTAGTATGAAGGAGCATGCCCAGCTATAGAGGTATATGCCTAGCTTGATTGATCATGCCCAGCCTTGTCAGAATGCAGCCCTAGCATGAGAATGACGGCCCTCAATTGGATTGATTGTGGCTTTCTGAATAATAAACAACCTCCAATTGTTAATGCCCTCTTCTTAATAGTGGATCAAAACCATCATTCAATAGATCACTGCTTGAAATATAGATTCACTGGTTTAGATCGTAGATCTGAAGCATATGTGCTATGGCTGCCCCGGATCATAAGATGAACAATCTCTTGCTATAGATGCCTTGTTTAATATAGCATGTTGCAAGGGAGATTATAATTTGCATGCAATTAAATATCAATCCATAGTCAAGTAATTGGGCCTAGCTAGATAGAAGATGCCCTTCAATGTCACATAATAAACTCCTATGCCCTAGCCCCTCCCATGCTGCCCAAAATTAAGGAGATCGTTGGTGTATTTAATGGTTCCATCTCCCAAGGAAAACCATGACCTTAGTAGATGAATATGCAACAGTAAGAAATTTGTCCCAATAAACAATTAATATATCCTTGCTCAGTCAATGATACAACTCTATTGAATGCAGCCTTCCTTCATGAATAATAATGCCCACGACTTCAATAAATAACCAAGCAACAGTTAGAAGAGGATCATTGCTCCAAACTAGATGAACTGGTTCTCTGCCCTAAAACTCAATGATCTTTGTCTTCTTTGAAGCACGACGATAGATTTGGGTGATCTATACTCTTGAATTGACTAGGGTGGATACATTTCGAAACCGAACCCAATTGTTGGCTAAGGAATTCGCCCTCAACCCCAAATAGCTCTCAGAGCTCTCAAAACCAAAACTCAATGATGAATAATAACAATGCATCCCCTTTTGGTTCAACTAACCTTCTTATGTCACTTTTAGGGTTTGCATGCATGTCACTTTTAGGGTTTGCATGCATGTCACTTTTAGGGTTTTTGCATGCATGCCATTTTTTGGAACATTACAGTCCTCGCTCGCCAAAGATTGCTTGTCCTCAAGCAATCGACAACTGTCAACTAAAAATGCATCCGAACACCAATACTAGGATCCCATATGAACCACTGGATCACCTCATGCCTCCTTGCCACCTAATCATGAATTGACCCCTTGATACCTGGATCCCAAACAACTCTTTGACTGATACAAAAATCCATCTGAATTCCCTTAATGAGCCAAGCAATCATAAGTTGCACAAAGTCCTCAGAAGACTGCTCCATCGTTCCTCCAAACCTAAGCATCCCTTGAAAAAACTCCTGGAAGCAGAGGTTGGCCCCCTCCTCCATAACAACTCCATTGATGTCAACTGAGCCTATAAACCTGGGTGTCTCCATCTTCATCATATACCTGTCTACCCAATCTCTGTATGGATACACTTCCTTGTTGGTTGGTCCACGAGGAATGTGCCCAACTACCTCCACCATGGTTAAACCACTACCCCACAAAAGCAACTCATGATCCCATACCTGATCCAAATCTTTGTGTCAGATCTCTCCTCAGTCACCTGCAATTTTGAGTGCTCATGTAGAATCATTGCTAAAGGCTCTCCCCTCAAACCATGAGTGCCACTCATGCCCTCATGGGTCACAACTATCCTGCATCTTGTGTAGGTTGCAATATCCTCTTGGGCACTCACTCGACTGGTGTCATCTGAACCAAGATCCCACACATCTGTACTATACCCATTTCGGAAAATAAGGGATGCGTCCATGTCACTATCGACTAGTCCCTGGAATATGTCTCCCATCAATGCATTTGCATCTACAGCCTGAACCATTAATGGCCCCTCCACAAGATGTGGCTCATAACCTCTATACTGCTTGTTATGTATACAATCAATCCTCTCTATGTCATGCCTCTCCACTCATCCCTATGAATCTAACTGAGGTTCCTCTTCTACCGTAAGTTCATCCAGCAAACTCAAGGGTGCAATCTCTGATTCCTCATGGTCCAAACCTGTGTTGTGGGGAAGCGCCCCCCCCCCCCCTCGCCCCTGCTCCGGAAGCTCGCTTCGGACCGAAGCGCTACAGGAGCTAAGGCGAATCGCGCTTTCGACTTCGCTGCCGATCCGAAGCGAAATGAGAAGCGTGCTTCCCATCACAAAAACTCGCTCCCTGCCAATTTAGGAAGCGTTCGCTTCCTCCTCACTTTCGCCTCACTCTCGGGTCGCTTCCTCTTCGCTCCCGCTAACGCTCCCAACGCTTCCACGATCGCTTCCCCGTCGCTCCCAGGCATGCTTCCCCAGTTTACCCACGCGCTGCCTACGCCCACGGAAGAGAGGAGAAGGGGTTTTGGAGGGAAAGAGGAGGGCTTTGGGGGATAAATCCCTCTTCTCCTACCTCATTGTCACATTGCAAGAGAAGAAAGGAGAAGAGTAGAGGAGAAGAGAAGAAGAGAAGAAGAGAAGAGGAGAGGAGAGGAGAGGAGAGGGGAGGAAAAAGTTGCAGCTTGCCACCATTGGAGAGCGGGAGCCAAAGAGGTAGGTTCTACAACCTTCTAAGTTCTTTGTAAGTTTGTAAATTAAACATTTGTCATTTTCTTTGTGTTCAAATTTTGAAATTTTTTGACCTTTGATTTTTATGATAGTATGAAATTTGAATGCTTGGCCTTGGAATATACATTCTAGAGTCTAGAGTCTAGAATCTAGATTCTAGTGACTAGAATGTACATTGTTAAAAACTTAAATCTCTAGTTCCTCCCTCATTCTATTGCAGGCAACAGATTAAATCTCTAGTTTCATTTAGCATCAACCATGATGATGGGTTTATGGTTTATTTTGTTGGTTCCATTTGTTATTTTGATGGTGGTAGTTGGAAACCGGAGGAGGTATGAGGAAGAGGATGAAGAAGTGGGAAGTGGCACATACCATGGAGAGGAGGAGGAAGAGGAGGAAGAGGAGGGGGAAGAGGAGAGGGAAAGCCGAAAGAAAACCAAAGAGGACCCCACACCCTTGTGGTAATATGTCACAAGGCAGGCAGGAACTAGAGGGGGTGGAACCACCAAATTTATTTGCCCCTATTGTAACAAGACATACACAGGTTCATATACCCGTGTGAGAAGACATCTATGTGGGCACATGCCATGTGATTAAAGAAAAGCTGTAGGAGTTTGTGTTTGACCAAATGTGGTTTCAACATAAAGAGCCATCTATAAGAAGGAGGAATTTGAAGCACAAAACACATCAAAACAATCATCGGATGATCATGACCTTTCATGCTCACCAAGAAATGGAGGCCTATCCACCCAAGGCAGTGGATTCTCTCCCACGCAATCCTGTGGCAACCGCAGGACAATATCAGATTTCCTTGATCAAGGTGGTAGGGATGACGTGGATTCAAAAGTGTATCGATTTCTCTATGCATGTGGCATACCATTCAATGTTCTTCGCTCATCCTATTGGCATAAAATGGTAGAGGCCATTCGCACTGCCCCAACAGGATACAAGAGCCCCGGGTATGACAAAGCTAGAACTGTGGGGCTTGACAAGGAAAAAGCCAAGATCCAAAATGCTTTGGGGCAATTCAC
>LPNX010737020.1:409084-436580 GCA_001517045.1 Pseudotsuga menziesii
TGTATCATATGGTTGGACCAATGTGAAAGGTAAGCCATTGATAAATGTTCTTGGTGTCTCTGCTACTGGTGCAATCTTCCTTTCGGCACATGACTACTCAGATAAATTCAAGACCGGCATGAACATTGCAGAATTCATACTCAAAAACTTTGAAGCTATTGGTCCATACAATGTCATCCAAGTCATAACAGATAATGCTGCTAATTGTAAGGCAGCGGGAGCAATCATTGAAGATAAATAACCCAACATATTTCGGTCCAGGTGTATGGTTCACACATTGAACCTTTTGATGCATGACATTATTAAGTTGAAGGAAAATGAATACAAATGGATTGGTGAACTGTACAAAAAGGGTAAGCACATGATAAGATTTATTACCAACCATAGCAATGCCCATGGCATTTTTCGTGCTCACTCAAAGTTAGAGCTATTAAAGATAACAAAGACTAGATTTGCTAGCTATTACCTCACCTTCAGGCGCCTTTTGAAGGTAAAAGAGGCATTGGCTAGCATGGTATCAAGTGAATCATGGCAAGTCTTGAAAGATAGCGCTACATCCACCTCTGATAGGCGTAATTTTCAGGACGTGGAAGACACAGTTCTTGATGGTAAATTTTGGGCAAGTGTCAGGTTTGTTTTGCAGTTCACAAAGCCCATTTATCACATGGATTGGTTTGCAGATACAGATAAGCTGGTAATTGGGGAGGTGTATGAGCAGATGGATAGCATGTTGGGCTAGATTAAAGATATTGTTGAATCGAAGGATCCCATCCTGTATGACCATATGCACACACATGTGGTCAAAAGGTGGGATCATCTCAACGTTCCACTGCATGCCTTAGCATATGTATAAACACCAAAATATTATTCTCCATCTTGGTTAGCCAAACCAACACCTAGGGGTGGGGTTAGGAGAAAGCCCCACACAGATCCAGAGGTACAGGTTGGGTACATGGCTGCTATAGACAAGTTGGTCACTGATGAAGAGGAATGTGCCTTATTGCGTAGTGAATTAAGCGAATACATCAATGAGATTAGTTCGTTTGGTACTTTGCATGCTAGAAAAGATCGAGATAGGGCGCCTCCTATTGAGTGGTGGAACATGTATGGCTCATCATGCCCACACTTGCATAAATTGGCAACCAAAGTGCTTTCATAGGTGGTAAACAGTTCCTCTGCAGAAAGGTGTTGGAGCACCTATAGCTTCATCCACCTGGTGAAAAAAAACCGATTAAATGAAAATTGGGCAGAAAGCTTGGTTTATGTACATTACAACTTGAGGTTGTTGACTCATTACTATGAGCGGGCCAAAACCGATAGATCATATGTCACTTGGGACAACAATCCGGAGGATCATAACTTGGAGGATGGAGCCTTAACTTTAGAGCGCTTGGAGGAAGATCTTTTGGGTGATGAGGATGACAATACAACAGCAACAGCAACAACAATGCCACCACGTCCTTTGCCCCCAGGTTCAACTTCACAACCCCCACCTGCATCAGTGAGGAGGGGTCATGCAGGATCAAGTCTTGGACATGGCTCAAGCCACTCAACATTGGTGGCTACTAGGGATGAAAATCCTGCTCCCTTTGTTCATGAACATAGACATCGACAAAAGAAATTAGATATTTACCGTGGCAAGAGGAAACGTCCATAAAATCTACTTTCTTGTCTTTTCTTATTTACAGTACTTTCAAGTTTCTGCACTGTTGAGATTCGAGAACTTGATTCATTGACTCTTTTATATTTATTATGGTATATTTTGTGAACATTACATGGCAATTCAAGTTTGAAGTTTGAAGTTGAACTCTGAAGTTGTAAGGTTGATAACTTGATGTTATGGATAATGGACCTATGTTTGATGAATTCACTAGTATATGATAATTGATTGAATCATTGATGGTTTTTGAATGATGTTATATGGTATTATGATTTATCATGTCATGGTTTATTTTATGTTTTTATGCTTTCCATGACTAATTCAACATTCTACAAGCATTTGTTGGCATATATGCATCAAAATATATCAAAAATATATATTATATTAAAAATGCTTCCAAATCAGAAGCTTCTAAAAATTTTGCTTCCCGCTCCCAAGTAACCTTGGTCCAAACTGTCATATGACAAGAGAGAGTGTGTGAACATGATCTCATCTTTGTACCTCTTGGATGTCTATAAGGAGTGGTGATAACTGCTTGAGTCCCCTCCTCTAACTCAATAATGTGCTCAAATCCCCTATCTGGAGGTTGACCTACTGGAAGGTCTTTGAATACTACCTTGTGCTTCTGCACTAAGGCCTCTATATCTGCTTGATGTTGTGTGGCCTTATCTGGTGGTTTCCTGAAGGTAACCAAACACTCTACGAACCACTCAATATCTCTCTGTCGGAGTACTGCCTCCATCCTGTGTGATGTCACTGCTGTGGGAGGGTAGGTATTCATCCCTCTCAACACTACCTTTTGTCCCTGTGCTCCTATGAACTCCATCTCCATGGTCTGGTAGTTCGTGGAATACTTCCCTATGGAATACAGCTACTGAACTCCTAATACCACATTCATATTAGGTACATCTACCACATAGAATGTCTCTATCACTGTATAATTGCCAAGTGTTACTTTTAATTTAGGAATCCTCTGGCTACACTCCATGGTGTGGCCTGCTGCAACTACTGAAAACCCATCAAAACTCTCAGTCTGAATGCCTCTCCTTCTAACCCATGCAACATCACTAAAGTTGTGGGATGCCCCACCATCTATCAGCACTCCCACTCTATGGCCCTGTACGGTTCCTCTAGTCCGGAGAGTATGGAATCTAGGAACCCCTATCATGGTAGCAATGGTACCTCCTAAGGCCCATCCCTCATCAACTGTCTCTAGTATCTCTCCCTGCTCCTGATCCTAATCCTGATAATCCTCATCCTCTCCACTATCGGAATAGGCCTCTATGTAGTAGGCCTTTCCCTTTCCTGAACATTTGTGACCTAGTACCCATGGTTCCTAGCAAGTGAAACATAACTTTTTTCTTCTAAGGTCCAGTCGAGTATCATTGTCCATCCATTCTTTCTTGGGCCATTCTTTCTGGAAGGGTTTCCTCTCTATATCTTTAACAGGAAAATTGGTTCTAGGAGGAAACCTATTCTTGGGTACTGCATCCTGCAAATCTCTAGTCTCACTGATGGCATCTGCTAGGGTGGTGGGCCTATAGGACTTGACCCATCCCCGTAAGGGTTCAATGAGGGCCTCTGTGAACAACATAATCAACTTGCTCTCTGATATATCTGTCACCATGACTGCTATCCTCTGAAACTCTGAAATAAATGCATCTGCACTACCTATCTGCTTGAGCTGTGCCAACTCTCTAAAGTGTACCTCAGGGTCCTTCCGATCAAACCGCTCATGAGCCTCTGTGTAAAATCTGGGTACGATGTGATGGTATTGTGACCCAGTGTCACTTACCCGTGGTACCACCACTCATGTGCTTCTCCATCCAAATGCAAAGTAGCCAATTTAATGGCATCTGTCTCAATCATGGGGTTGAGCTAGAAGTATGTATCCAACTTCTACAACTAATTCCGGGTTGGGCCCCACCCCATGTGCCCTCAAAGGTAGGGATAGTTAGTTTCACTACGGTGCGCTGTAACTCATAGTTTTGGGTGAATGGCCTATTGTAAGCTCTAGGTTTGTTCTTACTTTTAAAGTGGCAGAAGTCAGTGAAGGTCATGGCTGAATGGAAGTAGTCTCCTAAAGCTCTATACTCTCTCAGATAGGCACTCATGGATTCTTCTGGTTCTACTTGTGCTAGAGGAACTGCAGTTGGACTATCTAAGAATTGAGGCATGGTAGGTCGGGAAGGCTTGGTGTATATATGGAGATGGCTATGCATGTTGGTATGTAAGTGTTCCCTACTACTGCTGGTGGATACCCTATGACTATTGGGAAACAAGGGACTTTGTGGGGTGGGCCCATTTTCTCTGTCATTTGCCTGAAGGTAATTATCATTTCTTTTTGCCCAGTAGTGAGTTCTTTTATGGCTGATATGAGACTATTGAAAGATGTTTTATCATTCTCGGCCATTGTTTCTTTTCCCTTTCCAAACTGATACTCTCTGTCTCCCAACTCTATGTCCTCTAACTCCTCTTCTCCTCTATCACTGTCTCTACACCTCTGTCTCCGGTAAGTAATGTTGTATGGGTATTTTGAATTCATTTATAACTTTGCATGCCCACAGCTGGCAAGGTTAATAGCTCTGATACCACTGTAATATTCCTTCCCAAATCCACATGTGAAAATAAGACTTTAAGCTCACCGATATGTATGATTGTTGTGATTGGGTTTGTCAAACAGTTCTTGACTAACCTCCTTTCTGCCTTATTTTATCAGCTGCTATGAATTTCAGTTTTGAAATGTATCGTGGAATGATTCCTTTGCTAGGGGTTCATTTTAAGAATACTTGTTTGTATTACAATTCAATCCAAATCCTCACAACTACCATATTACCATGTTTCATATGTGGCAAATATAACAATTTGGAAAAGGTTTAAACCAACAATTTAATGAACTGATATATAATCTTTTAGTGGCAAATACATGTCTGGAATAGCATAAACAGGTTTGAGATCACATGCCTTTACAAAGCCTGATGGAGAAGAAGCTGTTGCTGAAGAAGATACTCCTTACAAGGCATTTGCTGCCACAGTTACTCTAAATACCCAGATTTATGGTAGATTCACCCAGGATGAATGTAAACGCAGATTCAAGCTTTTTCAACTAATCCATGCTGTGTATCTCTGTCAGTGATTCAGTTTGATCTGCCCAGTATGAAGGAGCATGCCCAGCTATAGATATCAATGCCCAACTTGATTGATCATGCCCAACCTTGTCAGAATGCGGCCCTAGCATGAGAATGACGCCCTCAATTGGATTGATTTGTGGCTTTCTGAATAATAAAAAACCTCCAATTGTTAATGCCCTCTTCTTAATAGTGGATCGAAACCATCATTCAATAGATCACTGCTAGAAATATAGATTCACTGGTCAAGATTGCAAATCTGAAACATATGTGCTGTGGCTGCCCCGGATCATAAGATGAACAATCTCCTACTGTAGATGCCTTGTTTAATATAGCGTGCTGCAAGGGAGATTTTCATTTGCATGCAATTAAATATCAGTCCACAGTCAAGTAACTGGGCCTAGCTAGATAGAAGATTCCCTTCAATGTCACATAATAAACTCCTATGCCCTAACCCCTCCCATGCTGCCCAAAATTAAGGAGATCGTTGGTGTATTTAATGGTTCCAGCTCCCAAGGAAAACCATGACCTCAGTAGATGAATACACAACAGTAAGAAATCTGTCCCAATAAACAATTAATATATCCTTGCTCAGTCAACAATAAAACTCTATTGAATGCAGCCTTCCTTAATGAATAATAATGCCCACGACTTCAATATATAACCAAGCAACAACTAGAAGAGGATCAGTGCTCCAAAGTAGATGAACTGGTTCGCTGCCCTAAAACTCAATGATCTTTGTCTTCTTTGAAGCACGGCGATAGATATGGGTGATCTATACTCTTGAATTGACTAGGGTGGATAGATTTCGCCACCGAACCCAATTGTTGGCTAAGGAATTCACCCTCAACCCCAAATAGCTCTCGGAGCTCTCAAAACCAAAACTCAATAATGAATAATAACAATGCATACCCTTTTGGTTCAACTAACATTCTTATATAGCTTTTAGGGTTTGCATGCATGTCACTTTTAGGTTTTGCATGCATGTCACTTTTAGGGTTTGCATGTGTGTCATTTTTTGGAACATTACAAGCACCCAACATTTTCTCTTAGTTGAGGGATAAGGGATGGAGTTAGACACATTAGTTAGTTGGTTTATTTTCTCATGCAAACACATTAATCCCTTAAGTTAAAGAAAGACCTTAAAATAAATTAAAATCTATTGGACCACTTGCACAACATCACGATCTTTCGTTTTATTTACTATTGCAGTCATTGTTCATTTGGTTCAGTTCTACTTCAAGCTCATCTTGTACACTTTAGCTCATTTGCTTAAAGCATTTTACATTTTATGAATGTGGTCTTTTGATTATTGTGGTGAACGAATGATTTAGAGCAATTTGTGCATTTTGGCAATTTCATTGTAATCTTTGTTTGTGACTCCATCACCCGTTTTAGATAGGCACTCGTTCAGTAATACTATATTTCTCTTACAATTATATTTGGTTTACGAGCCTGTCATTTGAAATTATTGCATTTCTGCATGATTGATTGCCATAAAGTTTAAATTAATTTATTCATCTTTTAACTCCTAAAACACAATTTTTGAAACATAGTAAATACTAAATACTACCCTCCTGGACCTTTTAGGAGTTGGGTCTAAACGAAAGAGTTAGGAATTGAGGTGACATTGGGTTCTAAACACGTAGTTTCCCTCGGGAACACACCTAGTGGCTGGAAGGATTTTTCACAGTCAAGTGTGTTTTAGGCGGCAACAGGTACCTAATGTTGGACACAATGGCCACACCGAGAGGGTGGAGTGAATCAGTGTGAGAGCAATTCAAACATTTTTCACATTCAATTAATTAATCAAAGTATATCAAGCAACATGTTATCAATTACATCTGCTAAATCAATTATGAGTCATAAGCACATTCATCACATCAAAGAGACGAATATATGGAATTTTGATCTTTATTTATTGTACATGGAAGACTACAATCTTCTCGATTACAATCAACACCAATTGATGAAAAGGGCACCAACTCTCATAATATGACCCAACCTGGTTTTCTTAGCTCCAATTAAGAAGGGTTTGAGGAGTCCAATCTTCAAGAGCAAGATTCCACTTGCAAGCTTGATGCCAATATCTGATTGTCATCAATCTGTTGCTCAACCATCTCTGTTTTGCTCATCACCTATGTCAAGTCTGCTCATCACTACTGCTGGTCAACACTGATAGTCAATCTCTGTTCATTACTCTTGTCAATCTACTCATCTGCTGCTCATCGATATTGCTGCTCATCTAGTCAATATGCTCATGTACACATCATCATCAAGAGTATCACCAAGTATGCATCATCATCGTTATCAAGGTCTGCAACATTAGGATTTGAACATGTCATCAAGGTCTGCAACATCAACACAGGGTATGCATTACAGTGTTCAAGACACCATCAACATCATATCCTCATCCTCATGGCATACTTCATCATCATCATCATAAGGCATGTGTTAACAAGGATGCCTCATGTTCAAGTAGTATCATATCATCAAGCATCATCATAAGGTATCCAACACCATAGGCTATACATCATCATAGGGTTTGCATTATAGTTTACATCATAGTGTGTAACATGACAAGGCATAGGAGCATATCATCACTTTATAGCATGTATCATTATACCACTGTATACGGTCAATATTGTTCACTCATTACTGTACACAGCACTTAATACAAACAACTGTATATATATTGTACCTCACTACACATATACCACTGTGTACTGTATATGCTCATTGTATAGATGCCACTTCTCATCATCACTCTTGCACATCATATATATTCACAAACACTTCTTGCTTATCACTTCAAAACTGTTCATAGGGCATCTAGCATCTCACTGTATAAGCTTTCTAGGGCACACAAAATTTTTGAGCATACATACCTTCATCATTGTATGTGTAACTTGTCAATGCACTGGAACTAGGGCATCATCCAAGCATCATCATCATCGTGATCAAGCATAGGAGTTAAATTGTTCATGCATCCAAATTCGGGTTTGTGCATACTTACAATAGAGACCTCATCCCATCTAACTCAGGACTATTTAGGTGCTGGTAAAAACCCCAAGAACTTGTTCTTTTTCAGGACTGTGTATTCACCAAACTTGGATTGTGCACCAAACACTGTAATATCACCGAACTTCGGGTCTTTGCATGCTAATGAAGACTGTAAAATTTGGGGCTGTTTGCTTAGATTGCTGCCATCTCAGTCCACGAAATTCATGGAAAAATTCATACCTTTAACGACTATTGTTGCTGTTCAAACCAATGTTGCAAAATTCGGCCTCGGCAAAATGTCGGCGAGGGTCTTGATTACAATTTCTCTGTAAAATCGGCGAAAAAATCGGGAAAAATCGGCAAAAGTCAGCAAACATTAAAAAATAGAAAATACATGCATTTTTTTAGAATTTTAAACATATAAAGCAATAATAACATCAGAAAAACATATTGGAACATAAATATGAAGAAAGCATTGATATATATCATCATCATGTAGTCATGCCAAATATAAAACGATACATCAAAGTTGATACTGAAAGTCTGAAACATCATAGTTGTCCAATCAAGGACTCAAAAGTGTATAAAGTTTAAACAATACAAAATGACATAACATATATAAATGTATCTGAGGAAAACTAGCATCTAGCTATCTAATATCAATGCCCTCTTGCCCTTTTACGGGAAAATATCATGGGTCTCTTGTCAGGCCTGCCCCTAGCACTAGAAGTAGCAGTAGAAGGCCCTGAGCCTGCATCTAATACTCGACGCTGAGTGATGGATGGAGGACTAGATATATCAAGTGGTGCAGAAGGTGGTGGCGATGCCTCCATGGTGCCTCCAAACACTTCCTGCTCCTCCTCCTCCTCCTCTTCCTCCTCCTCCACTTGCCCCTCCTCTTGCGCCTCCTCTACCCATGCAGGTGCCTCCTCCATGATAGGAGTCTCAATCTCCACCCTCCACTTCGACAATATATCAATATTGTCCAAGGAGATGGCATTTGCATCAGGTTCTTTCTGTATGTGTGCCATCCATAAGCGAAGATTGTAATGAACATACACCAAGTCATTAAGACGTGTGAACTCCAACCTGTAAGAGGGTAATAAAAAAAATTTAGAGTCTAGAGGATCGTAGATTCATAAATTGCATTAAACATTTAAATGCAATTGCTTTGTTCAAATTCTAAGTTCTAAGTTTCTAACCTTCTTCGTCTCTTTGCATGTATTTTTTCAAATACATGCCAATTTCGCTCACATCCCGAAGTTGTACAGGTTTGGCTAAGGATTCTGATGGCAAATTTTCGTAAATTCGGTGTCCTCACACCATAGGTTCGCCACCAAGTGGCTACATGTCACCAAAGTTCAAACAAGAAATAAATATAAATAAATCATAATTCATCTTTCAAATAAAGGTGAAAACTTAAAAGTTAAAACGGTCTAATAAGTTAATAATTTACCTGGCATGAATTCGGTCCTATCATGAATAGCATCAGCAAAGCCAAATACTCTAGTACCATCCCGATACACCTCTATCTCGCGATTGACTGCATTGCGGGTGTCATAATCAGGTATCATCCTCTGAATACAAGTGAGAAGCCCCTCCAAAACCTCACCATCAAAATCAAAATTGCATTTGTAGGCAAATGCGGGGTTGAGGAAGAGTCCTGCTGCATGAATGGGTCGATGAAGCATCCCAGTCCATCGAGTATCAATCAACTCCCATAGCAACATGTGCCTGTCATGCCCTGGGGTACCCTTTCCCACATAGAAATTCCGAAAGGTCTCTTTGGCCCTATCCATGGCCTCATATAAATAGTCCATTGTGAGCTTATCACCATCAACAAGTCGCAGAACCCTCACTAAAGGTTCACTAACCGAGCACACTTTCTCCATTCCTTCCTAGAAGGCATCAGTGTACACCAGCTTGGCAATGGTTTTCCCATCCTCTCTCCTGCTATAAGCACAATCACGCCACTCATCACAAACAAACATTTGCTTCATCTCAAACTGACATTGAAGCAAAGACTGAAGAGTAATAAATGTGGTGGCAAAACGCGTGATTGCAGGACGCTTCAACTCCTTGTTTTTGGTGTGCCTCCTCATGAGACTAAGAACAAAACCATGGTTGTAAATGAACTTAGGGATGGCCCTAGCTTGATCAATCACCACCTTGATAAAGGGAATTTTCCCCATATCCTCCAACATCACATCAATGCAATGAGCAGCGCATGGAGTCCAAAACAAAGAGGGATACCTATCCATAAGCATCCTGCCAGCAGCCACATAATTAGCTGCATTATCTAAAATAACTTGCACAACATTGTGCGCCCCAATATTCTGGATGAACCCATCCATCAACTCACATAAAAGTGCCGCATCTTTTACATGTGCCGATGCATCAACTGATTTCACAAACATGGTACCTGTAGGACAATGTACCAAGAAGTTGATAAGGCTTCTACCCTTACCGTCTGTCCACCCATCTGACATGACTGTGCATCCAGTGCTCTCCCATGACTGCTTGAACTCTGCCAACCTAGCACCAATGTCCATCTTTTCTGCTTGAAGGATTGGGCCCCGCAACTCCTCAAAGGTGGCACTTTTATAACCTGGGCCAACTACTGCAATGGCATCACACATCAGCTGCCAAAATGGATTGTTTTTAACAATGCTAAGAGGTATGTGACTCCAGTAAAGACACCTTCCCCTACCCTGTCTGCTTCTACCTTTTCTGATTTCTTTATAACTGACTTGATAGAAGGTTGTGAGCCTAGTCCAACATAATGGGATGTGTGCCCCGCCCTCCCACGAGGTGAAGCTGTGGAGCCCCTCCCACTACCCTCACCGATAGTGGTAGATATAGATGCACCTAAACTTCTTGCTTGGCCAAAAGCTGCAAGCTCAGCTTTGTTTGCAGCGATCTCATCCTTCTTTCTCATTTTTTCATGGATGGCATCATGGGCAGCTCTCATGATTTCTGGGGTCACTGCAGTACAAAGGCCAACATCATGGCCAGGTAGTTTGGCTAAATGGTATTTCAACCTGTTAACCCCTCCCGCCATGTGACGCCCACATAATTTGCAAGTCAAATTTTGCCTATTGTTGCCATCCTCGGGCTCACCATACTGCCAAAATGGGTCCAATGTCTTTGGCATTTTTGCAATTGGAAATTTGGAATGCTTCAAGCCTTCAACTCAAATGCAACCCTAGGGCACAAAAGCAAAAACAAAATTACATTAAACTCCATTGGAAAATAATAGCAACATTGGGACTGTTTTTCATTTTTTGGGGCATGCAAATCAATGGCAAAATAGTAAAAACAAATAGCAAAGAAATAGACAAGAAATAGGCAACGAAATAGTAAAACAAATATGCAAAAAATCTTTCAAACAGTCCATGGCAAAAGATAGAAAAACAATGGATAAAATGCACATACCTTCAACACTTGCTCCACAAAAATCCTTGGTTGAGATGCTAAATGGTGTTTGAAAGCCTCCAAAAGTGTTGGTGGTCTCCTCAAGCCCTTCTCCTCCACTTCCAACAAGCTCATTTGTCAAATGAGAAAAAAAAACCAAGTTTTCCCTTTACTAGGCCGCAGATTGCCTGCCTAGGCAATTTTTTCTCTCGACCCGCGCTTTTTCCTCAAAAATCGCGATTTTTTCCAAGAAAGCGCTCCTCCACGATTTTTTAAAAAATCGCGATTTTTCCTCGGCGAAAAATCGGTCTGAGGAAAAAATCGCGATTTTGTGGCGATTTTTTCAAGCTTGGTTCAAACCATCACTGAGAGCCTTCAAAACAAGTCCACTGTTGCAAAAAAAGATGTTATCCTTCAAAGATTTGGGTCTACTCCTCTACTGCTGATGCATTTTGCTTTTGTTAGGGCATACTCATCTTTGATGCTGCTGCTGCACTAAATGGACTGTTCCTGCAATTCGGGACCCTCCAACAGTCTACAAAAATATCACCTTAGTCAACAGTCCACACTTCTTCACATTTGTTGGATGTCTGTTGGAAGAGTTTATCCTCAGATTTTTGCTGCTAATGCTGGTAAGAAAAACAATCAATCAAACCCAAGCACGTCCAAGAATTGGACTGACACCAAAATTTGGTAAAAATTCAAACAAAAAAAAACTTCTCTGCAATTTGGGTTTGCAATTGACCTCTGGTGCAACCCAAAAAAATCTCAAACTGCTCCTTCATTGCCTCAGCGACGAAAAATCACAGAGCTGATCCGAATTTCCACTTGAAAAAACGAGGTCGTTTGACTCTTATTTATACACATTTCTCATAATTTTTTATTAGTCGACTCGTCAAAAAAAATTGAACTTGAATTTGTAATTTATTTTTAAATAAATTTTGGAGCCGACTTGTTGGAAGTAATTTATTATTTTTATTTATAATTTTGATTTTGTTCTTTAAGACTTAAAGGGCTTTGTAACCCTTATTCTCCAACCAAATTAGGGTTGTTGATATTTTGTCCATTTCCATGTCATCAAAGTCCCCTACAATTAAGGGTGTGCTTCATCTTATTATGGTCAACCTTACCATTTTAGGGTTTGTCAACAAGTCATCTTCAATGGTCATCATCTCACCCAAAACAAGGGTATGCTCCACATCATTATGGTCAATCTTATCATTAATGTTTGTCCAGAAGTGATCTTTTATGGTCGTCATGTCTTAGGGCTTGTACCAACCTATGACCATCATAAGCAAGGGTGTCCTCCAACCATTATCAAGCCATTAGGGATTCCAAGGGCATGCCATCATCAAGGTGCCATCATTCCATATGCAAGAGTATGACCATGGGCTCCATATCATCAACTCTTCCTCATCTTTAAGGTGGGCTTCTTCAAGTGCAAATGAGTGTGTCCAAGTGTCATCATGCCACCCTATGTGGGTGCCAAGTCTTCTTATGTACTCAGGACCATCTTCAAGACCTCATGACCACATCAACATACCATCTAACCATGTCAAGTGCAAGTAGTGGGCTCCATGACCCTAACAAGGGTTGCAAGGTCATCAAACCACTAAGTCTAGGTCCAAGGACCTCTTCAAGACTTCTTAAACCACCTCAACCACACTAGGAGACCTCCAAGGGTCAAGATCCATCATGACATCACTTGTGGGGTTGCTAGGCCTTCTCCTGGGGTACCATGACATCATCAGAGCATGAATGACCACATAATGTGTAATTAAATCTTCTAGGGCTTCACCATCATTCACTAGGGATTCAACACCATCTCCAGGGCCTTCAACATCTTCAACAAGGTGGTGGCGTCAAGATCCAGCTTTGCGGGCAAAGGGACCTTGTCAATTGGGTAAAAGGTGCTTCAAAGCACAAACCCACTTTGTAAGGGGTCCAAGGCACTGCAAGTGGGACTTGGTGGCATAAATGACAGCCTATGGGGCCACTACAAGTCCATGTTGGCATCAATGACAATTTCATCAACACGTAATGGTTTTACAAGGATTATTCACCCGAGGATTTGAATGGGTTTGATGCTTACTCACTGGTCCACTCGGGATGGTTGGGAAGTCTTTATTGTGTGGGTGAGGGAATTGGTGGGATCATAAGGATTTTGATAATTAGATTCATACCCATGATCATGGTCAAGATCATCCTCATACCAAGAGTGTGACCTCCATCTATCCCTTTCGTCATCTTGCTTTTTAATATTAATTACTATTTCAGTACAATATTTTAGGGTTTGTGAAAATTCGAGGAGAAATTCTGAATTCATTATGATTTATGTGTTGGGTTCGTTTCTCAGTGGAATCGCATTGTAAAGGATGGGTCGGTCCTCCTGTGGAATCGCGTTGTGGAGTCGCCAGGTGAACGAATTGTCGTGTTCACCAACAAATAATGCCGTAGGAGAGGTGAGTAAAATGTACTGATTATGGAGTTTAATCAATTGAAAATTGCAAGCACTGGATTTAGACCAGATGTGATATGAATGATAAGACATTAAATGCATTCACATATACAAAAGATAAGAAGCTATCAAGGTAAACATCTACCTCCCCGATGCCAAAAAAATTTTCAGCAAGAACATGAGTAGGGCATAAGGATAAATGTCTAACCAAGGTAGGCCTCTGCCTCCTCGACAACGACGCCGGAAATGTTATCACGAATCTTATAGTTGCCCCATGGATAGATCCTATTCAAGACGACAGAGGGGTCAGGAAACCAAAGTCGTGACCTGCGAATACCCCAACCCTCAAATGATGGATGGTTGTCACGCCGGTTGGGATATGCTTCACTTTATGCCACTAAAACCCAAGTGACAATCGAGGAGACCTAGACCTATCCTAAAAAGACAGACCTATAGCTAATCATCAGATCAAACTAAAACTGAGAATACGTAAGGTGAGAGCTAGAAACCTTAGATTTTAAAAGAGAAGCCACAATTTAAGGAACGCTTGAGCGAAGTTGGTTACAGGTGTTGGGAATGTTGCTCAAGCCAAATACACCAGTGACTTATAGGATTTGATAATCAGATCTAGGATTAGCGTGTTTGTTCAAATGATCAAACATGGGACCCTGAGGGATTTAGATGGAAATATAGAATTTCCCAAGGCGAGGCCAGATCAGAGAATTAAGGCTTACAACACACTTGCTCGGATGAAAGATTTAGAAATGTAAAGAAATCTGAGCAGAAATCAAAAAACATAAAACACTAGGAAAAGGTTGTCAGGTCAAACAGGGGCACTTTCTCCCAAGGATCAGTGCTTCCTGGATGTGGGAAAATGGAGTCCAATGCTAACGCCTAGGAGGGAGAGGGGGTTTCGGATGATGGCCTACAAAACCCATATCGCCAAATTTGCAGATTCCCAGTGCAAAGCAGTCTAATTATTTTTCCTACTTTCTATCAGTGGTTTTTTTAGTAAAATTGGTGATGTGCAATGCATGAAAATTCAAACAGGAAGAAATAGAATGAGAGACGTACCTAAAACTTGTAGAGATGCTCCTAGATGATGAAGAATGTTTCCTTTTCGATCAAGTGAGAGATCCGGGCAAGATTTTGATGGATTGAAGCTCTACTCAATGACCCTAGCACCCCTTTCTACCTGCCACACTAAGAAAATCAATTGGCATGACAAATAAATGGGATTTACAAGATAAATAAAGTACATGAATGAGAAGTCATGAAGAAGTAACCACTCCCCAATAAACCAAACCAAGTTGCGACAACAAAGTGAGTCTCCCCACCAATGTGCCTCCTTCAATCTGCAAATGAAATGGGTACAAGAAAAGATACAAAAGATATGTCGGATTTATCTCAATGCAGAAGAAAAGCAATACCAATCATCATCACATTCATCTATCTATCAAGAGACAAGTATTGAATTCCAGAATAATATTTTTATTAAAAGTTCCAATGCCAAAGCACATGCTTCACAATGGGAGCGGGGTCTCGTCTTTATATAGCTTTTGAGAGAGGCAAACCCTAACTCACTTTTACATCCGACGGTTGGGATTATAACATCATCAACGATGGAGATCAACTTTAGATGGATCGATACATGGATTACATCGACTAGATCAAGTGGGGCGCACTTTTTCCCAATGACAACTTGTCTAAGTCAAAAAATAATATAATATAAGATATCATCATGATAATACATCAAAAGGGGGGCACTAGGGATTAATTCACCCTAGGCCCCATTACAACCTCACATCATAAGATATAACATTGTAATAGATCAAGTGGCCAAGTTGAGGGGCGCCCCTTAGGGGACGTCCTCACTGGCTAAGCCAAATAAAATAATGCCGGACCAAATACTATTTGAAACCAATGAAGGAATGTCCGGAGAGCCACAGCACATCAACTGGATGAATTACCTGGCATTTCCTTGACTTCCCTAGCCAAATTGATTTTTCTAGTGACTTAGTTCATTTTTTGATGGTACAACTTCTAAAAATCATAAAAATCAATATATATTCATTCAGGCTAATAACTGGGGAAAACCGACTGCACAAGAGTATTTGGAGACATAGAAGAATGGTATAACTGACTACTCACACCCCCCCGGAACACTGTGATGCTCTAGGAGAACCAAAATCACTGCAACAATAATATAATCTGGCCAATAATAAAGTGATAATAATCATTGAATGCGCAATCTTAGGCTCAAACTCTGAAAACTGAAACCACAGTATTGGTCTTGGGCATGTCTGGAGCAAATATAAGCATTTTTTTTTTGTCATTTCCTTGGGAACCATGTTTGACTTGTTCAACTGGCTTGACTAGGTAAAGGTACCCAAACTGTAGATGAGATGATGAATCAATATAAACCTGCATGTCTCTAAGGTAAGAAATGCTCCAATGGTATATATTAAAAGCCAACTTTAGTTATGCTATTTAGAATCATGGTGACAATAGTAATAATAATAACAACCAGTAAGATATAATTGTATATTTGAAGAATCATTGAATCTTCTGGAGGTCTCTTGTATATGCCATACATACAAGGTTTAAATAGTTTGCTAGTGATGGGTGAAGGTGGAGAACAAGCCTAAAGTAAAGGGCAATGACTTATAGCTAATTTTGACCATATGATCTTTTCAAATGATGACAAGTACACTCAACTACAATGACATATGCATGATAAATGAACAATAGGGAATGATGGTGTTTCACAGGTGGATGAGTTGATCTGGAAAGAGTCCATTCAACTTTAACATGTCTATAGCTCACATCGAAGCTAACAATCAAGCTCTGTGAGGATCTTTCTTAGGGCCGTTGCGTTGAGTACACAAGAAACTGTATTGAAGAGATCCTAGGAGACACTTAGAATTAGTTGTCCCTTACTCCATCTCACATCAAAAACTGCAGTCTCTGTGAAGAAATAATCATTACATTTCACAAAAATGTCCAACAGTCTTTAGATTTAGCATTTATTTATCGACTGCTTTTCTTTGGACTTTCACAATTTCATTTTATAGCCCATTTTGAGTTGTGTCTAAAGACATAGTTTGCATTTTTATTTGAGGGCTTGAATTTCTCAGTATATAACATGTAACACATAATGCATGTATGATGGTAGACATATTGCTTCAAGTTTTAGCTGACACTCTTCGGGCAACTAGGGGGAATATCCACAGTCAGGACCAACCATAAGGGGCAACCGACCAGAGAGGTCAAGGCTTCAAAACCCAACTCACCTAAGCTCAGGAACCAACAACAGCGGGTTCTCCTGGCCCAGGAGGATCAAGGCTTTGACAAGTTTTGTTGCACAACTTAGAGCCGAGACACAAAACAACATAGGATCTATCATGCAAAGGGGTCAAAGTAGGGAAAATGATTTTCAATCTCATAGGTCTTAGTCAATCATAAGTCATGGGAAGAAGAACAATTATGGATGAACTGGATGGATGGGGGAAAGTGACAAATGAAACCAACAAAGCACTAGAGTTTAAAGGTTGTATAAAGCATGGTATAAACAATAGTCTTTGACATTAGACTCTTTAATCATTTCTTAGCACAGGTTTAAGCATCATATATGTAAGCATAGGTCACCATCATCATCCTAGCATAATAAGCTTAGGTGTTTAACATACATCACAGAGCAAAAAATTCAACAAGGAGCCATATACCTGTCTCACTATATACCTGTCTCCATCTGATAAGCCCTTCTATAGCTGCGTACCACATCTGTTCTGCTACTTTGCTCAATGAACTAGGTCACCATCGAAATCCTCTCGATGGTCAAGGAAATTTCAATCCTGGCAAGGAAATGCTGCTAATTAAGGATCTGAAATGGTTGAGGCTGTAAAGATTCATGCTAAAACCCCATCTGAATGAATAGCTCAGAAAAATCAAGAGATCAATCTATGTGTTGCATCATGGTATCCCAACTGCAATATATATGTGATAACACTGTTATCACATATATAGTAGCCAGGCTACCATATTCTGTTTTTCAGATTCCAGTACACTTTTTCAACTAGTTCCCTTACATATGAGATGCTGAGATGAGCATCTATGATGGATCATTATTTGATGATGGACTATAGTACTCTCCCACGCCATGACTAAGTCTCAGGACACTCAGATTTGAGGACTGATGTAGTCATTTAGTCGTTTGCAGAGCAATCAATAGTGCCTAGAGTTGCATTAGTAGCTTATCATTGGACAGTTATTGGTTCAGATTGATTATTTACATGTTTATGACTCGACATATATTATCTTGTGTTATGGTTATTATTGCTCTTATACTCATTCTTGTGCATGTCTTAGCGTCTAGTGTCATGATCTGGCGGTCATATAAATATGTGGACTTGGATGAATTGATATTATGTATGCATGTCTCTACTTAGACCTGGAAGTTCTTGACCCATGCTCATTGGTTTTACCCTCCTCCGGAAGAATAGAGGTAGTCATTCCCACCATACTTTGTCTTGCTAGTGTTGGTTTCATGGTTCACTATCTCCACTCATCCATTACCTTCCATTTGTGTTTCCAACACGACTTACTACTTGACTTGTGGCATGAAGGACCTTTCCCCACTAGAGCCTCTTTGTTGGACAAGCTTCCCTGTTTATTTGTGTCTCGGCTCTGAGTTGCCTAAGTTGTGTTGGCTAAACCTGAAACAAGTAGCGCTGTCATCAATACAATGTATTTGGAAATGAATGAATATCTTATGGAAAAATCCCATTCATGAAAAGTAGTGTTTTTAAACAGACATGAATGCAAGGCAAGCCTGATGAAATTGGCTTTGAATTACATTGAAATGAATATCTTAAAACATTCATGAAAAGTACTGTTTTTAAACATACATGAATGCATGAAGCCTCAATAATAAAAATCCGTGTAACAAATACATGGACCAAGGCTATGGAAAACCAAAGGCCCAAACAACAGTGGTTCCTAAAAAGTTATATCTAAAGATTGTTGGCCTCACTTGTATTGATTTGGATTGTGAGCATTTGTCAAGGTGAATAAGCACCTCTGAACGTAACCTATCCATTTGTGAGACACTGCCATCCCCTGTGTTGTTGCTTTTCCGGCATATGCTAGAGTGAGTATCCCCTTTCCATATCCAAAGTGTCACAGTTGGGAGTTGGTAGTCACCCTTCATCCTAGCCTTCACCCTTCACTAGCAAATTGATTACAACTATGAAGTGAGTATGGTCTTGAAAGTCTGGTCTAAGTAATAGTTAATTAATGAAACTCTATATTTGGTTGATAGATCGCTAGTGAAATGATTGCTACTTGTTATAATTGTTATTTGAATGATTTGTAGAGCATGTATTAACTTTTAAACACTTGCAGCAGATTGATGTTAGCTTGGGTTATACTATTGATCATTTATAGATTATTATTTTATCTGTCTGGGCATATTGGATATTATTCTTGATTATGCAGAGATCTGTAGGGTGTATGAGTATGCACCTTAGATGGATTTGGTCTCCCTGATTCCAATGAGACAGGTTGCTTTCAGTTTCGGGCAGTTACATGGATGATTTGGGTCAGTGTACCATTCTGGAGTAGTTTTGCCATGATGAATGGTTTGTTGGGACAGAGAGATCATCTGATGGTTTCACCTAGGGAGATGTATGAGGAGGGGGTGGTCCAGCCACTTGTTTTTACCATATTACCCCCATCCCAGAGAGCCTGGTGGGCTCAGTTGGATAACGCTAGCACCCTAGGAGGCAGTTTTGGGCATATCACGTTTCCTGAGGCAGATTTAAAATAATAAAAATGGCTACTGAAGAATTCGATTTGGGCTATTGAGGCAAGGAAATGGCATGGGATGAGCTTTGATGATGAGTGTGATGTCTTCCACTCCTTCTCCAACAGTTTTAGCACTTGGATGGACCCACATCCATCTCTCCGGCATATTTTATTATTTTTTGGAGCTTTTGGAGGCTCATGATTTCCTCAGAAAGGCACTATTTTGCACTTAAAAAATTATATTATTTTTATTGTGCCATGGGGACACACTAGGAGGGTTAGTTAACACTCCCTGGACCCACCATGAGCTTTATTTATTTATTTTATTGAGTGGGATCCCCTCTCCTAAGGTGATTTGGTCCATTTATATATTATATTATTGTATTGATCCATGTACTCTATGTTGAGCTCATCTCAACCATTGATTAGAACATTTTGATCTTTTAATCTTAGCCACCCATTTGAAAAGTGGTTATGATTTTGGTTCTCTCATTCCTATTTAAAGGAGGGAGCTTCTCATTGTAAAGGTGTCTTTGGCTCTTGGATCTGGATAATAGAAAACTATTTTTGTGGAAATTCTTGGATCTCCTTTGCATCTAGTGTTCTTCGATGGTGATTGGAAAATCTATTTGCTTCCTAGCATATGGGTATTTGTTATGAGATCTATATTTTTTTGGAAACATTGTCATGTCTACAGGAGGGCGACTTCACTTGGGCGTTTTTGCAGGGGTTCCTCAACTCGCTTGGTTTGGCTTCGCTTGTATCAGGGGGTTTTCATTAGTATCATTGCGATCTATGATTTCATCTTGCTATTTTTCTGTAGCATTTGTTCTTTTCTCGTAACCCATCAAATCTGATATGGTTGACGTTTGTTGTGCAGGAGAGATGGCACATTGACTTCCTTGGTCAAATCGTTTCACATAGAGGCTTCCTTCAAATCTTCTCAAATTGATTGGGACGACTTAGATCATCATCATCTAGGCATCTACAAGGTTTTCCATGTAAGATCTACAGGTTAGTTCTTGTTTTTCTAGATCTCAATCCATTGGCATCTTCATTTTCATGTTAAAACCCTAAATATAAACAAAAAAAAATATTATAGATCAAACTGCTTGATCACTTGGTAAACCATTTCTAGGTTTTGTAGATTGGATCAAACCCTAAGTGGGTTTTTCTTCACATTTTGCTTAAGTGACTCCAGTGGGCCCAAATCCCAAGGAACTGCTCTTTAAACCCTAGCGCTACCCTTCATGTTGCCTCCTCCTCTTGCGATTTGATCTTTTCCTTGTGGCTCGAGTATTTTGATACTGTTATACCTTCATTTGACTCTATCCCGTGGTACTAGATAGCCCCAATCCTGTTCTTACCCTCCCTGCATTGGTCACATTTCCCAAGGCAGTGGATATCGTCATCTTTTGCTAGTACCTTGATCCCAGATCTAGTAATAGGCTCATAGGTTACTTGTATTTCGAACTTGGATCAAATTTCACATCTCATAAACCCTTGATCCAAGCCCTAATTCACCTTGTGACTTCATCCATAGATCTAGGGTTTACTCCACCTTACACCTTACGTACTTCAACTTCATTTGATTTGATCTAGTGTTTTGATTCGATCTCTCTTGTTGGGAGTAGATCTGGGTCTCCCCCATTGTTGTCCTGGGCTAAGATAACATCAAGTGAAGATTGCCTCGATTGGCGTGACAACCATCCATTTGGGAGTCGAGGCTATCTTGGTTCCACGTCTTTAGTTGCCCATCCCTCTACCGTCCATCCTGGATCCACCTCATAGAGGCAACTACAAGTTTGGTGATAACAAACACCTCCAAAGGCAGGTGCCCTGGAGAACCTTCTAGGCTTCCAAAAAATGACAAAGACATAACCCTGACAGGTCAGTCTCACCCTGTTGCCATGTAAGGGAAAATGCGTCGTACATTATACAATGAATGGGTGCTCATCCTTTGGCCATCAACTCTTTAAAACATTTATTTATTTAACTTGCCATCCTCCAAGAGTAGGTGCCCTTAATAGCCTCGCGGGCCTCAAATAATGACTTAGTATGACCTCCATTTCCTGCCACCATCCATAGGTGCGATGGAGTGACCACCTTGTTGTCCTTTGGGGGAAAACAACCTCACATCATACAAAGGATGAGTGCTCGTCTCTTGGCAATTGGTTGACTTTATATTTCATTTGCAACCGTGTTTAAAAACACTTTTGTTTTGTGGGTTAGGAATTCATTTAGAATAAGCTTTTAAGTTCTGATGCCTTAGTGTGTAAAGACACTTTTGGTGAGACTACTTGTGTTCAAGACCTAGAAGAAGACCATCCCTGTGATAAGAATCATACAAACCAACACCGAGACACAATGTAGACATGGAGACCTGTTGCCCACCTATTTCGACTAGGTGGCAACTCCATGTACATAGAGATGTACATAGTTGTACAAGTTCTACCTTGGAAAAATTTGAGGATTTTTCACTTCTGCAGGGCAATTGCCCCTTTGTAAAACGAAATGTCCGCTCCCCTGCGTGGGAAAATTAATGTAATTATATGTGCTGGTGTGGGTCATATGATATGGATGCCACACCATGGAACTAGTTATTAGGGAAGTCCCCTCATCGAGTGTTTTTTCCCTTTCCAATTGATCTTGTTGAGTAAACGATTTTAATTGGTTTGGTTTTTCACTCAAAATCCTCCAAAGTGGTGACGGGCGTTCTAGTAGTCAAGTCCATGGGGTGGCTAAGGCTTCAAATGTTATTCATGACCATGCTAGACATTTGTGTAGAGTCTTGCGGAGTTTCGTTATGTTGTATTTTTATTTATTTTTTCCAGTTAATTAATTTCACCCCTTGGTGATTAATTAACTGAGTTTTGATGTAATAATGTAATTGCTCAAACATGGCATTTTGTAATAGGGGCTATGAATGCAAAGTAAAATTGCTATGAAACCCCCTAAGCCACTGCTTCGAGTCCCATGTCATTCTGACAGGTGGTTGAAAAGATAGACCAATTTTGGTCAAGAGGGGTCTATTTTTCCTAGGGAATTATTTAATTTCCCTAAGTCAAAAATTCACATTTTTTGATTTTGAAGTAAAAAATCAAAAATTGCCATGGTAATTTGGTTTGGGGGTCACTAAGCCTAGGAAAATTTATTCCAAATTTTTTCACCCCCCCATGGCCAAGATGTAATTTTTTCAAGTTATTTTTTAATTTTTCCTAAGTCAAAATTGGAAAAATTTAAAAATATTAATTTGAAAAATTAAATCTAAGGTGAAATGTGTATTTAGCCCAAGTCTAAGGTTAAAAAATTTATTTTGGAGGAAAAGCTAAAGTCAAAGCCTAGTTAAGAGGTGATCCAAGTAAATGTCTGAAGATCTCCTAAGTGGGGTGCCCCTCTTGTCTTAATAAAAAGATACAAATAAAAAATAAAAGATCAAAAATTAAAAAAGTTAAAAAATTAAAAAATAAAAGATTAATAATAATAATAAAAGATAAAAGCAAAAAATTAAAAATTAAAAATGAGAGATAAAATAAAAGATAAAAGATAAAAAATATAAACTTGAAAATAAAAGATTAAAAGATTTAAAAATAAAAAGTAAAATATAGTAATTAAAAGATTAAAAAATAAAAACATAAAAATAAAAAGTAAAAGATAAAATAAAGTTTAAAAATTAAAAATATTAAATCAAAGATAAAAGATTAAAGATAAAATTAAAAATAATAAAATTAAAATTTGAGTCAAAGAGGGGTCCCCACATGAGTCATGGAAACCCTAGATCTAAGGGTGGAAAATGTTAAGACATGGATCAAGCACCCTAGTCATTGATTAAAAAGCAATCTAAGGGTGTAGATTGGTTGAGAGTGATAAAAAGTCAAATACCTAGATCTAGTGGTGGAGATCTAATCTAGATCTAGATCTAATCTTGGTCGTTGATCTTCAAGGGGTTGGGGTCTTCCTCAACTATATAATGAGGGTCTCACTCCCTCATTTGACATGCTCTCTCATGCTATTGTTATGCTGCCGGAATATCTACTCACTCTTCTCTTATTTTCTTCTTGCCATTGTAATGTTCTTGCCCTAGTTGGGCCATAATACAAGCAATCTTTGGAGGAAGCTTTGGTGTCTTGTCTACATCCCATTTTTCTTTGTAAGGTAACTTGCTTTGTATTTGTTTTAGTTGCATTTGTATTAGCTTAGATAGCTCTCCACAAAGTATTTTGTGGAGAGATTTGCAAGTAGAAGTTTTTCTGCTTTCATTTGTGAGTAGCTTGATAGGATCCCACAAAGTATTTTGTAGGATCTATTTTTGTGTTCACCTCTTTGCTCATATTTTGCAGCTTCTATAAGTTTATTGCAGGGATCCAAAGCGAAGGAGTGCCTCTTCCATTGTTTTAAAAAACAGTTTTTTCATTTTCGCACTTTCTGTAAAAAGGGTTTTGAAACTCAGTTTTTATCACTGTATAGTGATAAAAACCTTGGTTTTAAGGCCCTAACCCATAGTATATTAGTTTAGGCTTTAAGTTCTGCTATTTACATGTTGCTTTCACTTTAAAAAACAGTCATTTCCAGCCATTTATTTTCTGTTTTCATTTTCTCACTTTCTGTAAAAAGGGTTTTAAAACTCAGTTTTTATCACTGTATAGTGGTAAAAACCTTGGTTTTAAGGCCCTAACCCTTAGCACATTAGTATAGGCTTTATTTGCTACTGTTTTAGCATCATTTAGGTGGCTGGAAACTCAGTTTTCAGCCCCCTAAACTTCATATTTCTGTCATACTTTCGCTCAGATTTTTATGTAAAAAATTGTAAATTTTGTACTAATATTTTAACAGCAAATTTTTTAGTATTTCATGTGATTTGCAGCGAAGAATAGCTCGCTGTTTTTTGACAGGTTGTGCACATTTAAAGGAGAGTTGCTGCCCAAAAGGACACAGAAATACCTCAACCTTCAACCGGTTCTAAAAGGGGTTCAAGCCCTCAACTCTTTCCTTCTTTTTCTATTATTTGGAAACCCCAAAGAGGAGTCCTCTTGGGGTATTCTGCAAAATTTATAAAGGATTTGTAATATACACATAAATAGATTAGGAAGTAGAAAATTGTTTTATTTTCTGTTCACCCACCTCTCTTTGTGACAGACCACCATCTCTGTCACAAAGATTGAAGTGAGGTTAGTTTACTGTTTTATTCATTCACCCACCTATCTCTGTTACAGACCACCATCTCTGTAACAGAGATTGTTGTGAGGTTAGCTTAAGCAGATTTATTTTTCCTGTTACCCACCTATCTCTGTGACAGACCACCATCTCTGTCACAGAGATTGCTGTGCAGTTAGGCTTTACTTTTACAGTTTTCTTTCAAGTTCAGTAATCTGTAAATTTTCTGTTGAAGGAAGTAACCATACAACCCATATATCCTGCGTATCCTCTATCCACTTGTCATCTCCCTTTAGGGACTTCGAGTTGGATATGAAAAGCAGGAGAAATGGGGGCTTAGGTAATTAAAGAAACACTTTATTTTCCTGCTACAATCTTCACATTTAAATTTTCAGTCCAAGATCGAATACCAGCACCTCCCATAAGGGACATCGCTTGGTGATCTTGTTGATAACTTAAAATTTACATTGCGTCTTAATCACCCAAGATTTAAAATTAACCCATAAAATTAACCAACAAAGCTTCTCTATTTCCTGCTCCTCTACTCGGTTATCACCCTCCGGGGTACTACGAGATACGACCAGGGGAAAGGGAAGTCTTAGTTTAATAGGCATCCATCTAGCGATTTTCGAATTGATTAAAAACAGTGACTCGGAAGCTGCAAGGGGTAGTAGACCGAGGGGGTCTCTAGGCGCATCGACGTCCTCCTTGTGAGCACCGGGCCATTGGGGTTTGACCTGTGAGCTAGGGGTGGGCTTTGTTCCCACCTGTTGAGCGCAACAGCACTCCCTCTTCGATTTGAGACGAACTAGATCGGGGTAGTCACACCACCGAATCTAAAACTTAATCCAAGAAGAACAATTTTAATAAAATTTATTAAAATTAACCAAGAAGCATTGCAAAACGTCCTACAAACATAGGTCACTACTGTTTATCTTTGCCTTGCTGTTCAAGGTTCTACTGCAAGCACTCCCACTCCAGCATTGCACTCCAACACTTTACTTTCAGTATCATTTATTTTTCTGTTTCATTTACTTTCAATTCTGCAATTGTTATGTGGTGAATGCTTAACATCTGTTTGACTGTTTCAAGCAATACAACTTAAAGTCCTTTCTTTTTTCATTTACTGAATTTCATTGAAGGCATTTTCCTTGTGCTATCTCTTGTAAATCTAAACTGTAACTATTTTATTTGTTAATATTGTTAATATTGTAAATCTTGCTTAGCTCAGGCAACTGTGGATAATCATTCTTATTCTTTGTAAGTTTGTAACTTGTAATCTTTTGACTCCATTTAATCTAGGCACTGGTCTTGTAATTTTGTAACCTTAGAAAAGATCCCTTTAATTAATTTGTAATTAATTAATAAATCTGGAACTTAGTATTCCGTAGGGACTACCCCCCTTGGCTCTGTTGGGATCTAGCCTAAACGGAGGAGTTGTGGACTGTGGTGATAGTGGTCCCCAGCTCTAACTTGCCCCCAAGGACACACACAGCGGGTTGGAGACTTTCCTGTGTCTTAAAGTGTGTATTCGGCGGCAACATCTTTGGCGCCGTTGCCGGGGACAAGTCTTTTTTCCTTGGTCTTGACATTTATTAAATAATTTTAGATCTAACTATTTAATTCTTTAAATGTTAGTATAAAAAATTTTTAATAACCTTAATTTTAAAATTTTATTTATTTATCTATTTATTAGAAGTTTACTTGTTCTCCAAGTGGCGACTCCACTTCAAAAAAAAAATATAGTAAGGTATTCTACCTGGAGCCCTTTGGTTTGCTTAGCTCCCTCTTAGATCTTGAAAAGGTTTTTAGANAAGAAAGAATAGAATAGGTTAATATGGTTGGTCATGAATGTGTGTTTGACAATAATGAGGATTTATTGGATTCAGTAGAAGATAGTAAGGACATGGTTTGCATGACTAGAAATATGGACAAAGTAGAAGAAACATGTGACCATAACCTTACCCCTAAATTTAATGAGTTTTCAAGTGATGACTTGGGGGGTTGGACAGATGATATAGAGTTTCCATTTCCTATAACAGAGATTGTGGATGTACTAACCCAGAAAGATAAGCCACCTAAGGCTTTAGAAAGTCTTCCCCCAGTCAGTAAAGTGCTAGTTCAGTTTCAGTTTGTTTCAGCTTCAAAGTCAGTTAAGGTAGGTCAGAATGAATCAGTATTGTTTCAGAATGTGGTCAGTGTACATAGTGTAAAGGATCATGTTATTTTTGTTAGCTTCCTAGAAAATGTAAAGGATGGAATCAAGATTAAGGAAGTTAACAAAATATGGCATAAGCCATTTTGTGGTAGTGTTGATTTTTGGAAAATATTCAAGGACGTGAGGCACTATCAAAGTCACAAGAAACAAGAAAGGGTCAAACGAGCCACAAATCAGGTTTTTCTTCAAAGAGATAAATACTTAGTGTCCTAAGTGACACTCTCTGTAATGTATCTCTAACCCTTTTCCTTATATTCTTTTAAACAATTTTGTATTATTTCATTCTTTGAAATTATTTATGCATATATGTATGATCATTGTGTAGTCATTTCATTTATTCATTATTCATTATTTATTGGTTTTTGGTGAGAAATTTGTGAGAAATTTGTGGTTGCAGGATTCTGGAGTTCTCATGTGCTTTCCGACGATCGAACAAATGTCCCCAAGCTGGAGCCAGATGTTGCCCACCTATTTCGACTAGGTGGCAACTCCATGTACATAGAGATGTACATAGTTGTACAAGTTGTACCTTGGAAAAATTTGAAGATTTTTCACTTTTGCAGGGCAATTGCCCCTTTGTAAAACGAAATGTCCGCTCCCCTGCGTGGGAAAATTAATGTAATTATATGTGCTGGTGTGGGTCATATGATATGGAT
>LPNX010737020.1:436894-478965 GCA_001517045.1 Pseudotsuga menziesii
ATATTATTTTGGAGGAAAAGCTAAAGTCAAAGCCTAGTTAAGAGGTGATCCAAGTAAATGTCTGAAGATCTCCTAAGTGGGGTGCCCCTCTTGTCTTAATAAAAAGATACAAATAAAAAATAAAAGATCAAAAATTAAAAAAGTTAAAAAATTAAAAAATAAAAGATTAATAATAATAATAAAAGATAAAAGCAAAAAATTAAAAATTAAAAATATTAAATAAAAGATAAAAGATTAAAGATAAAATTAAAAATAATAAAATTAAAATTTGAGTCAAAGGGGTCCCCACATGCGTCATGGAAACCCTAGATCTAAGAGTGGAAAATGTTAAGACATGGATCAAGCACCCTAGTCATTGATTAAAAAGCAATCTAAGGGTGTAGATTGGTTGAGAGTGATAAAAAGTCAAATACCTAGATCTAGTGGTGGAGATCTAATCTTGGCCGTTGATCTTTAAGAGGTTGGGGTCTTCCTCAACTATATAATGAGGGTCTCACTCCCTCATTTGACATGCTCTCTCATGCTATTGTTATGCTGTCGGAATATCTACTCACTCTTCTCTTATTTTCTTCTTGCCATTGTAATGTTCTTGCCTTAGTTGGGCCATAATACAAGCAATCTTTGGAGGAAGCTTTGGTGTCTTGTCTACATCCCATTTTTCTTTGTAAGGTAACCTGCTTTGTATTTGTTTTAGTTGCATTTGTATTAGCTTAGATAGCTCTCCACAAAGTATTTTGAGGAGAGATTTGCAAGTAGAAGTTTTTCTGCTTTCATTTGTGAGTAGCTTGATAGGATCCCACAAAGTATTTTGTAGGATCTATTTTTGTGCTCACCTCTTTGCTCATATTTTGCAGCTTCTATAAGTTTATTGCAGGGATCCAAAGCGAAGGAGTGCCCCTTCCATTGTTTTAAAAAACAGTTTTTTCATTTTCGCACTTTCTGTAAAAAGGGTTTTGAAACTCAGTTTTTATCACTGTATAGTGATAAAAACCTTGGTTTTAAGGCCCTAACCCATAGTATATTAGTTTAGGCTTTAAGTTCTGCTATTTACATGTTGCTTTCACTTTAAAAAACAGTCATTTCCAACCATTTATTTTCTGTTTTCATTTTCTCACTTTCTGCAAAAAGGGTTTTAAAACTCAGTTTTTATCACTGTATAGTGGTAAAAACCTTGGTTTTAAGGCCCTAACCCTTAGCACATTAGTATAGGCTTTATTTGCTACTGTTTTAGCATCATTTAGGTGGCTGGAAACTCAGTTTTCAGCCCCCTAAACTTCATATTTCTGTCATACTTTCGCTCAGATTTTTATGTAAAAAATTGTAAATTTTGTACTAATATTGTAACAGCAAATTTTTTAGTATTTCATGTGATTTGCAGCGAAGAATAGCTCGCTGTTTTTTGACAGGTTGTGCACATTTAAAGGAGAGTTGCTGCCCAAAAGGACACAGAAATACCTCAACCTTCAACCGGTTCCAAAAGGGGTTCAAGCCCTCAACTCTTTCTTTCTTTTTCTATTATTTGTAAACCCCAAAGAGGAGTCCTCTTGGGGTATTCTGCAAAATTTATAAAGGATTTGTAATATACACATAAATAGATTAGGAAGTAGAAAATTGCTTTATTTTTTGTTCACCCACCTCTCTTTGTGACAGACCACCATCTCTGTCACAAAGATTGAAGTGAGGTTAGTTTACTGTTTTATTCATTCACCCACCTATCTCTGTTACAGACCACCATCTCTGTAACAGAGATTGTTGTGAGGTTAGCTTAAGCAGATTTATTTTTCCTGTTACCCACCTATCTCTATGACAGACCACCATCTCTGTCACAGAGATTGCTGTGCGGTTAGGCTTTATTTTTACAGTTTTCTTTCAAGTTCAGTAATCTGTAAATTTTCTTTTAAAGGAAGTAACCATACAACCCATATATCCTGCGTATCCTCTATCCACTTGTCATCTCCCTTTAGGGACTTCGAGTTTGATATGAAAAGCAGGAGAAGTGGGGGCTTAGGTAATTAAAGAAACACTTTATTTTCCTGCTACAATCTTTACATTTAAATTTTCAGTCCAAGATCGAATACCAGCACCTCCCATAAGGGACATCGCTTGGTGATCTTGTTGATAACTTAAAATTTACATTGCGTCTTAATCACCCAAGACTTAAAATTAACCCATAAAATTAACCAACAAAGCTTCTCTATTTCCTGCTCCTCTACTCGGTTATCACCCTCCGGGGTACTACGAGATACGACCAGGGGAACGGGAAGTCTTAGTTTAATAGGCATCCATCTAGCGATTTTCGAATTGATTAAAAACAGTGACTCGGAAGCTGCAAGGGGTAGTAGACCGAAGGGGTCTCTAGGCGCATCGACGTCCTCCTTGTGAGCACCGGGCCATTGGGGTTTGACCTGTGAGCTAGGGGTGGGTTTTGTTCCCACCTGTTGAGCGCAACAGCACTCCCTCTTCGATTTGAGACGAACTAGATCGGGGTAGTCACACCACCGAATCTAAAACTTAATCCAAGAAGAACAATTTTAATAAAATTTATTAAAATTAACCAAGAAGCATTGCAAAACGTCCTACAAACATAGGTCACTACTGTTTATCTTTGCCTTGCTGTTCAAGGTTCTACTGCAAGCACTCCCACTCCAGCATTGCACTCCAACACTTTACTTTCAGTATCATTTATTTTTCTGTTTCATTTACTTTCAGTTCTGCAATTGTTATGTGGTGAATGCTTAACATTTGTTTGACTGTTTCAAGCAATACAACTTAAAGTCCTTTCTTTTTTCATTTACTGAATTTCATTTAAGGCATTTTCCTTGTGCTATCTCTTGTAAATCTAAACTGTAACTATTTTATTTGTTCATATTGTTAATATTGTAAATCTTGCTTAGCTTAGGCAACTGTGGATAATCATTCTTATTCTTTGTAAGTTTGTAACTTGTAATCTTTTGACTCCATTTAATCTAGGCACTGGTCTTATAATTTTGTAACCTTAAAAAAGATCCCTTTAATTAATTTGTAATTAATTAATAAATCTGGAACTTAGTTTTCCGTAGGGACTACCCCCCTTGGCTCTGTTGGGATCTAGCCTAAACGGAGGAGTTGTGGACTGTGGTGACAGTGGTCCCCAGCTCTAACTTGCCCCCAAGGACACACACAGCGGGTTGGAGACTTTCCTGTGTCTTAAAGTGTGTATTCGGCGGCAACATCTTTGGCGTCGTTGCCGGGGATGAGTCTTTTTTCCTTGGTCTTGACATTTATTAAATAATTTTAGATCTAACTATTTAATTCTAAAATTTAATTCTTTAAATGTTAGTAAAAAATTTTTTTAATAACCTTAATTTTAAAATTTTATTTATTTATCTATTTATTAGAAGTTTACTTGTTCTCCAAGTGGCGACTCCACTTCAAAAAAAAAAAAATATAGTAAGGTGTTCTACCTGGAGCCCTTTGGTTTGCTTAGCTCCCTCTTAGATCTTGAAAAGGTTTTTAGAGGAAGTTAAACAAACTTGCTCCCTGTAGAATCTTTACAAGTCTTGGAGAAGAAGCAAATTTCTAATATGCCTTTGTGGTTTATCTAAGTAAATCAGCTTGAACAATGAGTAATTATTATGGACCATGTGATTTCTCTAATATTGTTGGTTACCCTCATGAAGTTCCAGATAAAGCTGTTGATAAGTTGCCTTCTTCTCAAGGAAACAATGTTGCAAGTGCTAAAGCCCACATCAGAAATTTCAATTTGTGTATTGCAAGATGGTGTATGGCACACAACCATGAGGATGTGAAGATGAAACTCTTTGTTTTGTCCTTAGAGGAAGAAGCCATTGGTTGGTTTATGGAACATGATGATAACACATTTAAAGACCTTAAGGGAATCATTGAAGCTTTTAATAATAAATGGAGAGATAAGAGGGATCACCATTCCTTGTTAACTGCCTTGCACTCTAGCCATAAGGAAGATAATGAAACAGTGGTCCCCAGCTCTAACTTGCCCCCAAGGACACACACAGCGGGTTGGAGACTTTCCTGTGTCTTAAAGTGTGTATTCGGCGGCAACAAGACCTATTCCAACATAGAGGTGAAGGTGGGGGAAATCCTGGATGTCACTAATCAAGTTAAAAGTTAGGGTTAAACAGAAAGAAGGGAAGGCAACGGATGGATTGAGACAATGAAGATAGTGCAAAGGCAAGCAAGCTGTGTCCCTAAAGTAAAATGACCAAATCCATACTACAAGTAGGGGATGACCAATGAGTATTCAAAAGAATCTCTTTAACATAGCAACTAGATCACTTGTACTTTAGATTTCAGTAAAACGAATAAATATCGCCAATATTCAACCAAGTCTCACTACTAAAATATATAAGAAAGTATAATCAAAATTGAAATGTACAAATCCATATGTCACCTAGGTCATATACTTGCATCCGATTTGAACAACCTGAAAGACACTCAAACACTGTTGCTGTTGTACATCATGGGCACTGTCATAAACTCTGCTTTGGGTCATGAAAATGGCAAACTTTGTCATCAAATATGGGGTCATGAGGCTCAGTCATGGCATAGAACTAATCAAACTGAATGCTCTAGATCCGCTGAATGAGAGTGATCATCAAGTGGAAGCTCATCATCTGTTGATGTCAAAGTAAATGAATGGTTCCAAGATATGCTCAGGGCTGCTCAAGAGCAATGGTAGCCCAACTAGTATGTATGTGAGCACTGACAACATGTCCATGGTGACCATATACATGAAATGTTATACATTACATTAACTCATAGGGCTTAGGTGCTCAAATATTTGGTGAATTGCACCTAGAAAATGTCCTTGGCTTGTAAGATTTTCGAGTGAAAAAACTTTGAAAGATTTACAATCGTAAAGATGTATATCTTCTTTGGTAAAAAAACACTCAAGAGACATTGTCCATGTGCAATAATTGAGTATGTGTAATAATTGGCCCTTTACATATCAGATACATCTTAATTACATCATTACGTTACAACATAGCTATGGATCACTTGATACAATTTACATAGTTGGCTTAGACAAGCCATTCATCGAACTTCATCTAGAATCTAGATCATCAATATCTAGACCAAATACAGTAAATGTTTACCTTAGAGTGACTCATGGGGCTTATGTGCTCAAATATATGGTGAATTGCAGCTAGGAAATGTCCCCGACTTGGCGGATTTCCGAGTGAAAAAACCTTGGAAGATTTATGATCATAAAGATGTAAATAATCCTCGGTAAAAAAACACTCAAGAGACATTCCCTTTGTGCAACCATCATAGTGGAACCGAGTATGTGCTAATAGGATCTATGTGGCCTTTTTGGTGACAAGCCTTGGAAGTGACTTCAGATTTAGAATAGAACATGCCAAGTATACTGCAATATTGCATTATCCTGTTAAAATATATGATATGCTTAGCACTCCAACAGATTTCAAGATTTCAGGCTCCCCTATTTTCAAGAGAATTTGGGAAGCTTGTAAGAAGGTAGCATGTTGTCTTTGCTGGTAGGATTTGGTTACATGAGGGTCTATGATGTTCCTAGCTGAACTATTGGTCTTGGGAGTAGCAAGGTACTCCAATCTCTCATATAGAGAGATTCCTATGGTAAATGTTTGGAAAAGAAGAAACTCTTTGTGTGGGGTGACCTTTTGGGATTACAATATGAGAGACTAGAAGTCATGGTCCTCACTATCATTTGAAAAGGGTCTCATTAGATTGGACCAGGATGCTATAAAATAAATACAAAGCCTCATTCCTGCTTCATTGCACTTAATCACAGTTAATAGTCAAACAGTAGAAAATTTGAAACAACTACTTGCATTTGCTTGTGAGCCAATATCTCTACATGTAGGCTAATACCTATACATGTAGGGAACTCTTTGTTTGTAACAACATCATAGCTATTTTGGCTATGACAAGAACATTTTTTATATTATTGCAAATGTCATGAGTAAGGGAAAAGGATTTGTGCAATTTTAACATTTAACTATGGCATCTCAGATTCTCAATAATCAGTCATAAGCACTTGATTTCAACTTCAATGCTGCTTTACTTTTCCAAATCGATGGTGGCCTTAGTTAGAAATTTGTTCTTGTTATATAATCATTGAAGACGTTGCTTTTAGTAACATGATCAATATATTGCAATACAAATAATTGGCCTATACACTTTTCATCCATTGGTGTCTATAGCTTCTTGTTAACAGGACCTTGTATGAGAAAACATTAGCTAGTGGTTTTGGCACAATTCATTTTCTTGTGGATGCCTCTGAACAACAGGAAGTAAGTAGAATGTTTCTTTCTCCTTGATCTAATCCATGCACTAGATGTGTATTTTGAAAATGAAAATAGGCTTTTCTCTCTTGTTTTAAATGTTGAATTATCTATCTTGAACATGAAGGCTATGGTCAACTCTTACTATAATAAATGTTAATCTTTGTTATCTTGTATTTATGTCTCTCAATAAGCAGTTCAAGGAAGTTATTTTGGCTTATGCTCTTCTCCTTCAAGTAGAAAATAATCAGGTACATGCATCTTCCCCATTCCTGAATCCTTATATTGCATATGAAAGAAAATTGAAAGCCACAATAATTGGCATCTACTGGTATAAATACTCATTTTCGAGACATATGTAATCCCAATTTTATTTTTAAAAATTCTGTAATAACTGATGTTTTTTATATTTAAGTCATCTGTTCACTCTCTAGGTTAGACAATCATCAAGAAATATATTATAAAAAGTATAAAGATTTATGTTAGTCATTTTCTTAATTTGATCCAAAAATCTACTTGACACAAAACTATTGAAATTTCAGAATAGGGCATAGCATTTTACTAAATTGCCAGGTTTCAAGTTCTTTGGCTTTTTATAAAGCATACTGTATTACGTCGTGCTACTACACAAACTAGCATGTAAATTAAAGTCCTCTCCAACTTTAGGTTGGCTCTCCTCCAATTCCAGGGGGATATCCCTAGGAAATAGGATTACTCAAGATAGATAATGCATAAGGTGATATGGGAAAGTAGATTTAGCAATTTGTTTTTGTCTTTTGTAGTATAAGAAAGTGATGAGAGGATCAAGAGATTAGTGTCAATCCAAACAAGGGAAAATGGACTCAAGGGGCTAATCCAAGCGGGCAATTCAATAAAGGGTGAAGACTCCAAGGGCAACTTATGCATGCCTCAAGAAGAACTTAACATTGCTGAAAATGAAAGAAAGAATACTAGGAGGGTCTTTACTAGCACCACCTTATAACTTTGCTAATGATGGTGTTCCTTCTATGGACTGTTAGGATAAAAATTGTTAGTGTAGTAGCTGCGTGAGGCATCCTCACACCCTAATTCAAGTCGGCACAAGAATTACATAATAAAGTGTATTTTTATTGTGCTATAACACAAGTCGGCCCCAAGCAAAATTCACCCAGAAACAGTATAATTAGAAGGTGCCTCACCTCATTTGGACACACAACATAAAGCAAGTTCATTCTAGCAAGAGAAAGTTCGCTATTACAGCTAGGAGACTTTTTTGGGGGTTCTCCACTTTGGAGAAGTTTCTCTCTTGTTTTCATGGGGTTTGTGCTACTACTATTTCGATGTACATCGATCTTTATTGGAAGGTGTGAGCTCGGGGGAGACAGATAGCTTTTTCTATGGTTGGGAGATGATTGTTCTTATCATCGTGGTTAAACGAGCTCCACATTGATTTTGTTTCTGTGCTTTGTCATTCTTTTAGTGATCCTGATTATACTACTATCAAAATCTAACATGGTATCAGAGCAGTGCTAAAAGAAGTCATTGTCAGAAATTAGGGATCTACGTTTTGGAGTGTTTGCAACCTCAGATCACCCCAAAAGGAACATAGAGTAACTCACCCTCTTAGGGCGCATCTTTCTGTGGTGGCCAAATCCAGTTTGGTGAAAGTTCAGTTTTTGACCTAATACTACTGGGGTCAAGACCTAGGGATCCTTAGATCTAGCCGTTTTGCTCACTGTTTTGGCTCATTCTTATCTTTCTCCAACTTTCCTTGGTAGGGCGCAACTATCTGTGGAAACAAATTTCAGATCCAGAAATTTTCATTTCTGAGTTATTCTCTGTTGGAGTCGAGAAACTAGGGTTTCCATTTTTGAGCTAACTTGTCCACAGATCTGGGAGAAAAGGAAGTGTATTCAACTCACCTTGATAAGGAGTATCTCCGTATGGATTTAGATTTGCAAGTCTCCACACTTTAAATTTGACCTAACTCCTGCAAGGGTTACTGAAGCAATTTTCAGGTTGCAGTCAAGAAGATCAACATGAAGGTTGAACATAGGCTTGACAGGGTTTCCCAGTGTAAGGTTCATGTTATCACATAAGATGTAGCTACTGCCAAAGGTATCCCATCTGAGACGGTAGAGGTAGGGTAGCTAACCAATTGACACCGCAAGGGCCTTGTCCACTACTATGGTAAGGTTCTTGTCACACCAAAGGAGCTCTTGTTGCTTGAGATCAAGCTAGGGGAAAGATCAAGGGGGAGACCCTAGTAGCCTATGACAGTTAGCGATCCAACTCAAAACACTCTAAGGTATGAAGAATAGACACGAGTTAGATCTTGAGTGGATAGATCTAGATTTAAGGAAGATATGTGGTATGTGGGGTTAGGACCAAGTTGAGGAAGCTTATGGCAAAGAAGAAATATTCAACTCAAGTAAAATGTATTGCAAGGAATTTATGAGAATAGATCTAGGCAGATCTAGTGCCAATTAAAGATACTCAAATTACATCCACCTAGGGTTTTAACAATGAGAATTTTGTTGCGACAATTGGAATAGACCCCAGAAAAATAAAATATAAGCAAAACGTACCTAGAAATGCTTGTAGCCGCCAAGTATGATAATGATCTTCCCTCTCGGATCAATTACGAGTGTTTTCCATGCCTCCCCAAGTGAAATCAATATCCCTCCAAGATGCCCAATGCGCCCTCCTCCAACAAAAGAGATGCCCAATGTTCGTCATATGTTTACGTATTATATTCTGTCCCAGATAGGTAAAAGGTAAAGATCTTTTCAAGGAATATTTCCAAACCATTCACACTACCCCTACCATCCTGTCGTTGCTCTAAAAACATCCAAAGGAAGCTTGGAAAAGAATTTATACACTTATTAGGAAGGCCTTGATAGAACCAACAATAGGCCTCTCCCTGAAAAGTACTAGCAAACATTTCCATCATATTGTCCTCATAAAGAACATTGGAGTCAACCATCAATTGAAGGAAAGACTTGACATGCCAAATGGCTGAATCACCATAATTTCCATGGAAGACTGGAAACCATTTATATATGCCCCCCACACCATGATCAAAGTTAGGAAAACTCGGGATGTTTGAGAAATCAATGGGATGAAAAAATTTGACTATTTGAACACCATATTGCTCCCTCAGTTCATCCATATCAGAAATCAACAATGTGCATTTGATATAACCATGGAACTTTGTATTGAACAGGTGGAGTTGTCCACTGATGAGCTTCGGAAAAAATATCAATGTGTTGCATGTGCTCATCTACACAACAAAGCTTCACAAGTTTTTTGAGATAAACAGGGTTTTATCCCTTCAATGGAGTCGCCAAGTGAGAAGAAAAATATGCATTTAACCACTCACACAAAATATTTTTTTGCTTTTCTTTATAAATTTATAAGAGAAAAAAGGCTAGTGGAGTCGCCAAATGAAAAGTAAAGATTTACCCTAAACATTCATCAAACAAAGCAAAACAAAAATGTGGAAAACAAAGTCGTATTCCGGGAATAGAAATATTTATCCATGACAACAACGCCAAAATGTTGCTGCATAATTCGCACCTTAGGTAACATGGTAGAAATCTTCAAGCCACTAGGTGCGACCTTGGGGGAAAGCTAGAGCCAAGTGTTGTCACCGGATACTTAGCTCTCTATCTAGGCCACCTCCTACCGAAGCAGTCCCTAAAATCTAAGGTTTTTACTCTACAAAAGAAATGATTGATTCTAGGAGCTAATGTGAAATGAATTAAAACTTTAACAATGAGTTATTGCAAATGAATTATAATAACAACAAAATTGATAATTCAAACACCATTCATGACAATATGCGGAAATTGATTTAACCATAAAAATGTAGAAGACCAGTGCCAATTGAATATGGAGTGCTTGTGTATAAGGGTTGTTGCTGTGGTCCCAGTGAAAGTATTACAGTTTCTCGTTGGTAAGTTTTAAGATTTATTAGATGAGTTGATTAAGGAGTGGGTTAATTGTTGATCGGTTTTATTAATCTGGTAATTATCCGGATTATTAGCAAGGAGGAGGATTCCCAATATACCATGAAGGTACAGGGAATATGTCCAGACTCAGAAAGTGTGGTTGCACACAAGGAAATGTGGGCTGAATGGAGTCACTGGGGGATGTTCAACACTACATCAACAACGATGTAGCTTAATGGTGCCCCGTGGTCGCTTTTCAATTGTTCCCGCTTCCCTTGTACAATTTCCCCACACGAAGCAAAACACAATGTTGGATTTTTGTTGTTTTGGGAGATTGATTAAAAGTGAAACTAATTACTAGTCACCTAAATCCTTTTCTGATACAACCAACTAATCAGACAAAACTGTAGTGGAAGTAGAGCATATGAGGATGAAGGCCTTGTTAATTTTAAATATTTTTGAACAAGGTTTTCTGATTAGAAAAAGGTAAATTGCAAGAACCTATTTCCAGGTTCAATACTCGGGCAAGCCCTTGTCCATGAACCGTACTCGGGAAAGCAAGGGGATTTATTTTAAACTCAAGAGTGCAAAAATTAAATTTTTCTAATTACTACACTGCTCAAATCTTTTCCCTTTCGGTACTTCGGTATACCACTGTGGGTTAGTATTCGTATTACTTTGCAAATTAAACTGAAATATAATTTGAAATAGTGAAGGAAAGAAACAAACTACACTAACAACATAAAACTATGAAAGTCGACACCGACGCGGATCTCCCCAGGGGGGATGGGGAATGGGCTTTGATGAGCCTACTCAAGCCTTATTTATTTTTTACAATGATGAGACAATTCACTTTGGTCCTCAAATCAGGATCCAAAGGCTTACAACATGAAAAAATGAATTTTTTTTTAAGTGGAGCTCTGTTAGTCTTCTTTATCTCAAATTTTTCGATTTTTTGGTAGAGCTTCCTCCTCTTTTTTCGTAAAACCTGCAAAAACAGCAAGCAAGTATTAACTAAACATGGCCAAAAACACTTTAAGAATGTTTGGAAAAAATTACCAAAAAATTGTCGAAAAAATTCTAGTAAAAATAATGAAAACTAGATGGAAAATGACTGAGTAAGTACGCTAGAAAGCTACTTTCTCAAGGTCTTTGTTTGCTTCTTAAGGATAGAAAACTAATAAAAGCACTAAATTGCTAGATAAGAATTTAAAATTCACAAAACTCCTTCAACAAGCTTTTTAATTTTCAAATTTTTAAATTGTGGAAAAAGGGAAAAGTAACAAGATCTAGGATTTTAAATGCACCTTGGAAGCAAACTAGAGCTAGAAACTTTTAGACATTAGATCTACTTTTAATATAACTTTAGATGATAGATCTAATATGGAAACGTTTGTAACTGAAAGAATTTTGTAAGAAAGTTATGGATCAAAAGTTGAAGAACCCAGAGTAGAGCAAGAAATAAAAGAGAGAGAAAACACCTCCTTGGTGAGATCAGAGGGACAAAGCTTTGTTTTTCAATTTACTAAAGGAAAGGTAGAGCACATTCACTCATCAATACTCTAGGTTTGGCTTTCTGCAAAAGATTCTCGACACTAGCAATGGGGATTAAAAAGACCTGTGTAAACCCCCAAAAAAAGACTACAACAACAATGTAGATCCAAACATGAAATCATACATATACCAATTAGTCTTCTTCGACTTACAATAAAAGAGTAACCTATCAAGAATTACCTTTTATCTTTACTAAAATACCAGCTCCTTCCGAAAGCAAGTTAATCCCAAACATATGCAAGCATGAAAACAAATACAAGTTACCTCACTAATGTAGAGTAAACTCCATCCAAACATCCATAGATCCCACACAGAAATTGCCTCTAAAGCCTTTTATTAACAATACTAAAAATCCTGGTGGACTTCTGAACTTTGAAAAATGAACAAGTATACTTGTTCCACTTCACTGACTCGTTTGAAAAATCCACCAAGTACAACTTAGGTGGTAACGCTATGCTTTGTTAATTCCCAGCGTTTCGGTAGACACTACCTCGCCACAAGTGAATTATGTCGCCTCACATCCCTCGTGTCTGATTGCTACTGAGAAGAAGTGTCTGTATGCATGCTTACCTTCTTGGGACTGGGTCTCAGCAATTGACCTGATGATCTATCCAACGGGGACTGTGGAGCCCGTTGTCCACCCCGTTGATCCAACAGAATGTTTAGACATGTATTCTATCTAGGACGGTCTACTTCCTTCAGATGAAATCTTCCTGGAGTCTATGATACCGTCTGACCTTCGCATGGATGTTGACTCAGTTGTGGTTAAATCCAACCTTGACCTGCTTATAGAGTTTGATCCTTCTGATGATCGATCCTTGAGCTCTGACATTTGTGAGTCTTTGGACTCCCCTATCGAGCAGCAAGTGAGTGATCCTGATGAGTTTGATTATGCTTGTAGATTTTTCGACTCCTATGATACTGATTTTGTTCCTACGGACTTTATCACCCCTGTCAACTTTAGCTTTCCTCTTGAGGTTGATCTTATTGATTATAAATCCTCAGTCCTTGGCACTATAGAGTCTTCCTTGGTGAACTATGCCTTGACTATTCCCCTTGTTGAAGTTAGTGAAGTTGCGAATGTTTCTACCAAAGTGACGTGTATCAGACCTCTTCTTCTGAATATGATCTTGATCCTGTTGTTTCTTGGAGACAGGATTCTTAGTTGGATTCACAACTATTTACTGGCCTCACCTTTTTGTTCAACATGTAACTGCATTTGCCTAACCCTGCTTGCGCTTATGAGCCTGAAGTTGGCTTCCACACTTTTAGCCCGTTATATAAGCCCTCATCTCTGCTCTCATCTCAGCTCAGCTTTGTACCTTTTTGCCATTGCAACTTGACACCCTTACTTAAAGGAGACGCTCCCCGAGTGTCCTTATCTTGCTCATCTCCCTTGCACTATGCTTAGGTCTGTTCCTTGCGCTTGGAACTAGTTTCGCATGCCTTTAAGACTCATCTCCTCGCATTTAAAGCATTCTTTCTACTTTCCTTCGAGCTCATTAAAAACAGTAAGGAAGCCACGAGTTGACTTTTCCGGGCTTGTTTAAACTTCACGGGAAAGATATGGAGTTACCTTTAAGCTCTGGTTTGAGTCCTTAAACATGACTAGATTGTTGAGTTCGCTTGTCCCTTCAAACTCGTTAAAGGATGTGAAGGAACATCCACATTGGTATAAGTTTAACCATTTTTCGTGCCAAGAGGATTACTTACGAAAAAAGAATACTCTAGTTGTTTTCGACTAGAAGAGTATCTTCAGGTATAGGTTTATCTCTTTTTCAGGCCTAAAGGACTAAATTTACGAAAAAGGAACCTCTTCGAGCTTACTTTTTCTTTTTTGTGCTCTAGTTTAAAACATGAAAAAGATTATGAGCGTTCTTTATGCCATTTGTCATGCTCGTTAGAACTTTAGAACAAAAGCATCGAGTGATCTTGCTTTTCCTTCACACTCGTTAAAACTAAAGCGTTATACTTGCTTTTGAAGGAGTGTCGGTTTGGTGAAAGTTTACCCCTTTTTCAGACCTTGCCGACTAACTACGAAAAATGCATACCTTACTTCTCCTGAGCTAAGAGAGTACTCCTTTGGATTGTTTTATACTTTTTCGGACTTAGGAGACTAACTTTATGAAAAATTCCCCCCCCAGAGTCTTCTTTGGCATTTTCAGACTCTCAAATTGTGAAAACAACATCGAGCATCCACTAATTTGGGCTCGTAAAATCCACAGATTAGTGCTTTATCAAGCATTCTTCTCTCTCTTCTTCGAGCTTTCCAACAATGAAGAAGGTCTCGAGTTTGCTTTTTTGGGCTCGTTAAACATTTACAACAAAGAAGGAAAGGGAAGTTTATTCAAATGTGTTTTATACCGTGGGAGCAAGTCTTGTTTCCTTGAACAAAGCACTAGTTTGAGTCTATTAACAGTTGGGTTCTAGTTTTTTCCTTAGGATTCAGCCTGATCTCAAAGTTTTTACTCCTCCACTTGGTTAATTTTTCCAATTATATGGAGAATCTATCAATGTCTCCTACATTGAAGATTTGTATTGTTCATCCTTTAGTGTCTAAAGTTGCCTAAGTCACATTTGTGTCATGTTCATTGTTCAAGGATAAAACCTTTGTCGATCATTTCTGTAGTTTCCTTGGCTGTCTGTGTCGGCCACTCCTTGGTATCATTTCATTACATCAGTCTTTGACGGTCCTTGTTGCAAAACTTTGTGCCAGTTCTGAATCAAATCAGTCTTTGATTTTTCTCGTGTTGGATGATGAAGGATGCCTTAATGCCTTCCTTCCAACGGATCTCTTGCTATCGACTTCAACACATCCTGCTTTGGGAATGAGATTTAGAGTTTATGATAGTACCTTGGAGATTGCAGTCATCAATGGCAATTTCCCTCGCTATTGGGTAGCGGGAATACTTAATGTCTCCTAGTCGATGGATTCTTTAGGTGTTCGACTTCAAGACCATTTATTCACACTTGTTAGAATGTACTAGGTACCTTGGGGACCATTTTCATTAATGGTGGTTTCCCTCGCGTTTGTTAACAGTTCTCATCAATGACTAGTAATCAAACAGTTTTCTCCATGTTCGACTTCAGCTCCTTTATTCGCATGGTTAGGATTTGTACCTTTGGGCAGTTTGGATTGAAGACCTTGGGTTGACAATAGCACCATCATCTTTTGCTATTGCCCGAGTTGCGCAAGACCTTGTCACATCTCATATGACATTTGTCGAGACATAGATCCACCTTGTATTCTTATGGCTATGATCGATTATTGAGCATGGATCCACGTTGTTCATTTGTGCCCATGACTCCTTTAGATTTGATATGGCGCCCTTTTTCATGTGCGGCCATGATAGTTACATCAGTTATACACATGTTGGATCTGCCTTATATCTTTATGGCGATCATTTGTTAATGGACATGTATGTCCTAGAGATTAGATTGTCTGACCTCTAACCTCATACATTATGGGGCATCTGTCATAGCCCAAAATGGCACTTCTCCGTCTGTGACGACTTTTGCATGTTTCCGTCGCATGACGACAATTCCATGATGACACTTCATGAAAGCTATTGTTAGTCACTTAAAGGACACCTGTGGATGGAAGGGCCATATATGGAGTTATGTAACTCCGTTTAACCTCTTTTCTGGACCATTGGAAAGGTATCGGACCAAGGAACAACTTTCTAGTAGACATCAACTCCTGTAAATGCTTGGAAATACCCTAAAAAATGGTTTTTTTGAACCATTCGCGAGTTTGCTTAAGGAAAACTGCATTTTACACGTGACTTTGTTTAAGGAAACTCACGTGTATACCTTGAAGTGGCCAAAAAATGACAAAAAGTGGAAAAATCTCGAAGTTTGTGTGGTTTTGGAATTGCTCCTTCGTTGTAACTGATCCATTTTCGATCCTAACTCTTTAGATAAGTATATAAGAGAGCGAGAGGGGTCGATGAAGGGGAATTAGCCTTTGGTATTGTTATGTTGGTGAAATTGGGACTCTCATCCCCCCTACATTTGCCCTAGTTTCCATCTCCCTTTGTTGCAGAGCTTGGAGGCTGAGATTCTTGGAGAAGAGAAGCAGGAGATCCATATCGAAGGTTTCACGAAGTGCCTTCCATGAGGAGAAGGTATATCTTGTACTTCTTCCATTGATTCATAAATATTTGATGCTCTTCCCTTTCCAAATCGGTGTATACTTCTTCCATTGATTCATAAAGATTTGATGCTCTTCCCTTTCCAAATCGATGTATGATTGATGTTGTATCTATGTTTATGATCAGATGTTGATTTTAATCAGATTAGGGTTTCTTTTTATCTTGAATATCATCTCTTTACATGTGGTCAAATTGGTTTGAGGAAGGTTTGAAGTTTGTTTTGCAATTCTCTTAGATTGGAGAGCAAGAGGAGGGCTAAAGAGAAAGCTTGGATCAACCTTCAGTCTGTAAGGTATGAACCCTTCTAACCCTTGAACCTTGCTTAATTCATGTTTGCAAAGTGTTATATATCATTCTTTAGACCCCTAGTACGTTGGTGGCCTCGACCCCAGCCATAGGAACACTTTCCCTAACAACAATGTTGTGTTGGTCCCATATGTCATTTGTCCCCATCCATCCAGTTCATTTGTTGTTGAATTTTATCCCATGACTTAGATTGACTGAGACTTGTGAGATTGAAGATCTTTTCCCCATCTTGATCCCTATGCATGATAGACTCCATGTTGCTATGTGTCTTTGGCTATGAAGTATGTGGCTTGGCCAGTGTGGCTGGGTTCACCGAGTAGTTCTCCTTTAGTCCTCAACACAAGTGCTCCTCCAAACAATGTTGCTAAACACTAAAGCATCAGAACGCATAAAAGCTATATCTAAATGATTCAAAGTATAAATGTTTAAAAAGTAGTCAGTGGCCAAGGGGTTGCACACTCATTCTTTGTATAATGTAAAGCTCATTTGCCCTCCACATGGGAAACAGGGAGAGGCAAACCCGTCCAGGCTATGGACTGCTTGTTGGAAACGAGGTTAGGTCTTAGTCATTTACTGGAGCCCAGAAGAATTTCCAGGTGGCTACTATCTTATGTGAAAAAGAAAGTTATTGAAAAAGATCAATGGTCAAAGGATGAGCACTCACTCTTTGTATTTTCCCCCACAAGGAAATAGGGTGAGACTAGCCTGCAAAGGCTATCTCTTTGTCAGTATTGGAGCCCATAAGTCTTCTAGGGAACCTGCCTTGGAAGGTTGACATGTATTGTAAAGTAATGAAAAGGAAAACTTGCTAGAGTCTGAAGGAAACAAGCCCAAGTACTTTATCCATTTGTGAGACAGCCATTCCTTGTTACTATCTGCTATGCATATGTCTTTTTGGTTGAGTGTATCGGTTATCATTCGGAGAAATCACATAGTCAAAGTCAGTCATGAGTTATTCCCCTTTACGTAAAGCCTTGTTTTCCACCTCCATCCAGCACTAGCAAACTGTTTAAACTTTGTAAGCATGGCATGCACAAGAGACTTCCAGAAGGTTCAATGATCCTTCAAAAGCACAGGTATATCTTACTTATTCTTATTATTATTGTCACCATGATTTTGAATAACATGATTTAAGTTTTGTTTTGATATACACCATTGGAGCATTTCTTACCTTGGATACATGCAGGATCATATTGTGACAGTATCTCATCTACAGTTTGGGTACTTTGACTTGGTCAACCCAGTTGACCAAGTCAAACACAGTTCCCATGGCAGTGACTCAGAAAACAACAGTACCTATATTTACTCTAGGCATGCTCAAGACCATTACTACGGTTTCAATTTCAAGAGTTTGGCCTCAAATTGCACATTCAATGATTATTATCACTTTATTATTGGCCAGATTTTATTATTATGGCAATGATTTTGGTTCACAATGTTCTAGGGGGTATGAGTAGTCACTTATACCATTCTTCCATGTTTCTAGATCATCCACTACAGTCAATTTGCCTCAATTCTCATCCTAAACAGACCCCTTTACGTAAAGCCTTGTTTTCCACCTCCACCCAGCACTAGCAAACTGTTTAAACTTTGTAAGCATGGCATGCACAAGAGACTTCCAGAAGGTTCAATGATCCTTCAAAAGCACAGGTATATCTTACTTATTCTTATTATTATTGTCACCATGATTTTGAATAACATGATTTAAGTTGTGTTTTGATATACACCATTGGAGCATTTCTTACCTTGGATACATGCAGGATCATATTGGGACAGTATCTCATCTACAGTTTGGGTACTTTGACTTGGTCAACCCAGTTGACCAAGTCAAACACTGTTCCCATTGCAGTGACTCAAAAAACAACAGTACCTATATTTACTCCAGGCATGCTCAGGACCAATACTACGGTTTCAATTTCAAGAGTTTGGCCTCAAATTGCACATTCAATGATTATTATCACTTTTATTGGCCAAATTTTATTATTATGGCAGTGATTTTGGTTCACAGTGTTCTAGGGGGTATGAGTAGTCACTTATACCATTCTTCCATGTTTCTAGATCATCCACTACAGTCAATTTGCCTCAATTCTCATCCTAGACAGAGTTATGATGATTTTTTTTCAGTTTCAGAGGATGTACCACCAAAAATGAACTACAAAATTCATTGAAAAAATCGATTTGTCCTGTTGGGTCAAGGAAATGGTAGGGAAACTTCTCAGATGATGTATTTTGGCTCCCCAGACAGTTCTTCAATAGTTTCAGTCAGCCTTGGGTCCGAGATTATTTTGTTTTTGGTTGTTGTCGAGGAGGTAGAGGTTTACCTTGGTTTATCTTTTCGATTACCTTCGGTGTCTATGAATGCATTTACTTTCTTATCCTTCATATCACATCCGGTTTATTTTTGGTGATTGCACTTTTTTGGTTAAATTTTTACAATCCTCATATTTATTTACTCACCTCTCTTACGACATTTTTTGGTGAACACAACAATTTGTTCACCTGGCGACTCCACAACGTGACTCCATGGGAAGACTAACCCATCCATAGAAACTCTACAATGTGGCTCTGCTGGGAAGCGAACCTATTATGTAAACCATAATGAATCCAGACGTATTCATCTACAATTTTCATAAACCTTGCAAGAATTTGGTGAAGCTTTAAGTGAGCTTAAAAGGCAAGATGAGGAAAGGGATAGATGGAGATTACATTCTCGGTATGAGGATAATTACGATCATTATAATCCTCATGACACTCACCAGTTTCCTCACCCATGTAATAAAGAATCCCCAACCACCCCGAGTGAACATCATGACCAACCAAAGCTTCAGATGAATGATTCTCGCAAATCATTTAAACATCTGACTCAAGCAACCAAGTCCATTAGGAAACAAGCCAAACCTTCTCCTTTTGACTTCTCTGAATTTTATGGGGCACCTCATCCTATGTCGAATAGATACATCGAAAGGCTGCCTCTCTTCTATGGGATGAAAATTGAATCAATTAAGAGTCATTTGGTATTATATGGAAAGTAAAAGTGCGGACGATGAAGATGTTTATATGCGATCCTTAGGAGAATCCTTAGGGGGTAGTGCTAGGTGGTGGTTTGATCATTTAACTCCGGGATACATCACTGGTTATGATATGTTTACTAATTTGCTAAAAGAGAAATGGGGTAAAAAGAGCAATCAGATAATGATTGTGTTGATGAAGATCAACCCGATGAAGACGATCAGGATAATTATGATGATATAACTAACCATTATCCTTATCAGATTGAATTGTCCTCCCCTGAACCAATAATGAGTGTGCCTTTGAATGAGATTTTGAGCGATCCTTCAATTCAAAAGAATGTTATAGAGTATTATAAGAATAGCCATGATGATGAGCCTATTGCAGATTATGATTGAGCCTATTTCAGTCCTAACCCTGGCATGATTTTATCTCGTATTATCCATGTTTTTCTTTGATTCTCACGCAACAAGTTAAAATGGCTTCAATTTCCATTCACATTACTTCCAAACTATCTCTGACTTGTTGTGTCATTAATTGTAAAGAAAGACAAATTGATCCTTTCAGCAAGTGGTTACTGTTATCACACAAAGTGTAGCCACCCACTTGAGATATCCTATCCGGGACGAAAGAGGTAAGGTAGCTAGCTGGTGACACCGCAAGGGCCTCGTCTACTACAAGTAAAAAGTAGTTGTCACACCGGATGGGCTCTTGTCACTTTAAATCAATTCGGAGAATGATCAAGGGGGAGACCCTACTAGTCTATGAGGGCTAGCGCACCTACTCAAGGGAATCCTAGGGTTATGCAATAAATGAAAGAGGAGAGATAATGAGTGGAGAAGTCTAGATCTATGGAATAGATGTGGTATAGAGGTTATGGCAAAGTAGGGGAGGCTTAGTAAATAGGGAAAATGACCCAACTTAATTGGAAATATACCACAAAGAAGTTAATAACGTAGATCTAGAGAGATCTAACCAATTGTTAATATAATAAATGTTGATTTTGGTGTCTAGGTGGTGGTTTGATCATTTAACTCCGGGATCCATCACTGGTTATGATATGTTTACTAATTTGCTAAAAGAGAAATGGGGTAAAAAGAGCAATCAGATAATGATTGTGTTGATGAAGATGATCAGGATAATTATGATGATATAACTAACCATTATCCTTATCAGATTGAATTTTCCTCCCCTGAACCAATAATGAGTGTGCCTTTGAATGAGATTTTGAGCGATCCTTCAATTCAAGAGAATGTTATAGAGTATTATAAGAATAGCCATGATGATGAGCCTATTGCAGAGTATGATTGAGCCTATTTCAGTCCTTACCCTGGCATGATTTTATCTCGTATTGTCCATGTTTTTCTTTGATTCTCACGCAACAAGTTAAAATGGCTTCAATTTCCATTCACATTACTTCCAAACTATCTCTGACTTGTTGTGTCATTAATTGTAAAGAAAGACAAATTGATCCTTTCAGCAAGTGGTTATTGTTATCACACAAAGTGTAGCCACCCACTTGAGATATCCTATCCGGGACGGAAGAGGTAAGGTAGCTAGCTGGTGACACCGCAAGGGCCTCGTCTACTACGGGTAAAAAGTAGTTGTCACACCGGATGGGCTCTTGTCGCTTTAGATCAATCCGAAGAATGATCAAGGGGGAGACCCTACTAGTCTATGAGCGCTAGCGCACATACTCAAGGGAATCCTAGGGTTATGCAATAAATGAAAGAGGAGAGAAAATGAGTGGAGAAGTCTAGATCTATGGAATAGATGTGGTATAGAGGTTATGGCAAAGTAGGGGAGGCTTAGTAAATAGGGAAAATGTCCAACTTAACTGGAAATATACCACAAAGAAGTTAATAACGTAGATCTAGAGAGATCTAGCCAAGTGTTAATATAATAAATGTTGATTTTGGTGTCTTGCTAGACAAGTCGACCCAGTCACTTAGACAAGTCGGCCATGTTAGGTTAGAGGTCAAGTCAATTGAAGAATATAAATAGGGAGGCGCTCTCATTCATTTGAACTCATTCACTTAAGCTATTTTGCAAGAGAGAGAAAGATTAGTGCGCTAGAAAGAAGAGAGAAGCAATTGTCTGGGTTTTACACTGCTCTGGTTGAGTTCTATACTGAGGAAGTTTTGTGGGGTTTGTCGTTTCCCCGAGGAAAATGTTGTGTTCTTGTATTCTTATGTTATTGTGCTTGTTGTTCTTTCAGTGATCTTACTAGTGACAATTTGTTTTAAGATATCATCTAGGCAAATTAAGAAAACTTAACATGGTATCAAAGCCACCCTAAAAGGAAGCAATGCACTGTTAAGGTTTATTACTCCAAACAAATCCCTTGACAGATCAACCAAAAAGGAGGGCTCTCTCAACTCGCCCCTGAAGAGCACATCTTTCTGTGAAGGGAAAATTTATGCTTTGCATGTGAATTTTCAAAAAAAATTCTAAGTATAAAATTTTTTCCAAATTTTTTTTTTAATTTTTTAATTTTTGCATTGTCTTTCCTACCATCTTTTAACAATATATGCTTGCTGATTTTTTACTTCTGTGACAGGTACAGCGGAAATGTTGGCGAAATTCTGAAGAATCAAGCCCTAAAAAACCATAATTTCCCTCTTCTTCTTTCCCCTTATGCAGATTGCTCCAAAGGTCTTCCAGGAATAAGAAAAGAAGCAAAAAAGACAGCAAAGGAAAGCATTGTAAACAAATTAATAAAGAGCAAGTGGGATTACGGCTCCCACACCTCTCTTCCCCCATTTGGGGGAAGCTTGTATCGTCTCCCCATTTTCATGCTTTGCTTCATGTTTTGCTAAAAGTAGGATAGAATAGTTCATAATCTTTGAAAGTTTGTCTTTTCATTAAAGTTAGATAGTTTAATTGCTGATTAGTTTATCATTCATGAAAAGTGAAGTAAAAATGTTTCTTTGATTATTTACTTAACTAATGCATAGTTTCTTTACTGTTTTACTTACCCCCTTGCTTTCCCGATTAGGGCCCTAAAAAGCTTGAAAGAGACTCTTGGGTAGTTTAGATCTTTGTGTTTCTTTTAATTTTAACAAATTAATTAAGTCTCTTGAAATTGCAGTAACACAAGTCAAGAGCACTCTCTATCGGAGAGCATAGTTAGAATTTGCACATCCTTGCATTAGGCATTTATATTAGATAAGTCTCTTGAACCTTTGTCATAAGACAAGGTCAAGAGTGCTCTCTGTCGAAGAGTCTTAATTAATTAACTTAATAAAATTTGCAACGCACACCCCCATAATTAATTAATTTCGTTTTCTCCTTGCCGGAGTATGCTCTGACCGGCTTCAAAATCGGAGTACCCAGAAACGACATTGGATTTCTAATCTTGCAAGAGAAATGTAATAAAATTTAAACCCCGTAACCAACGCACCGGTGTTGCAGGGAATTTTCCTAAGTTCTTCTTAGTAGAGGCGCCGGAACTCCTCGCTGTCTAAGCTTCTCAGCTAGCTGGTCAATTTTCGCGATACCAACCTGGGATACTGGGCAGGCCGTCATGTCTTCAATAGATTAAACTTGGAATATTCTCTCGGATTTTGACAAACCTTCATTGACACCATAAGCAAGATCACTTAAAATCCTTAAAAATATACCAAGAGCACTTGCACAACCTAATATTCACTAGTTCTATTTCAAGACTTGCTGTTAATTTCCTTACGCATTTCAGTATTTTGACTCCATAAGGCATTGGTCTTTTAATCTACATACTTGTTATATTTGAATCAATTGTCTTTGGCCTTTTTAATTTCTATCTGTGAATGCATATTTGTGAAGTCTCGAATTATTGCTTATCTTTTAATCTCTTGCTAGCAACGTGGATTGCTTTGATTTATGTGTCAAACTCATAATAAACAAACACGTTTAACTACAATAACTCCTAAACAACACCCATCCACATCCGTAACCATTAAAACACTTTAACAACTTAAGAGCCATAGAAACTCTTTTGTAGGGACTACCCCCCTTGGCTTCGTTAAGAGTTAGCCTAAACGGAGAATCTAGGAGTAGGTGACAGTACCTAGCTCTGTGCTTGCCCCCAAGGTCACACCTCTCCCACTTTCCTAAGTGAGGAGACAGCTTTCGGAAAGTTTCTGCTGCTGATGTGCAATAGGCAGACAACACTTTCTAAATGGCTTGATTGAAGAAGAGGTATATATTGAACAATTGCAAGAGTTCGAGACTAATGATCAGAAAACTCATGTATGTAGACTAAAGAAGGCATTGTATGGGTTAAAGCAAGCACCCAGAGCATGGTATCGAAGGATCAATGGATTTCTAATGAGCTCAGGCTTTACAAAAAGTAAAGCAGACTCCAACCTTTACTATAAGATTGAGGATGATGGGATTATGATATTATTACTATATGTAGATGATTTGTTCCTGGCATGAGAAGATAAGCCCATCATCGAATGTAAGAAGAAGCTTGCTGCAGAGGTCGAGATGAAAGACCTTAGAATGATGCATTACTTTCTAGGACTTGAGGTATGGCAGTATCCAGACAAGATTTTCTTAAACCAAGGAAAATATGCAGTAGAAATCCTAAAAAGATTTGGAATGATAGATTGCAAGGCTATGACTACTCCGATGACAACAAGTTTAAAGTTATTAAATGATGATATTTCGGAAGCAGTTGATGCTACCTTATATGGACAGATTATTGGTTCTCTTATGTACTTAACCAATACAAGACCAAATATATCTTTTGCTATAAACACCCTAAGTCAATATATGGTGAATCCTAAACACACTCACCTTATTGGAGCAAAACATGTAATGAGGTGTCTAAAGGGAACTTTAGATTATGGGCTCGGATATGCATCTAGCGGTGAGATCAAATTACCCCTAGAGTACCCAAACATGGGGTACGAAGCACCCAAACACGGGGTACGGCGTACCATTTTGCCTATAAGTACCCCTTTTTTTATAGCGGAGTCTCGGGTACGTGGACCCAATATGGGGTATGGCGGGGTACAGCAGGAGACGTACCCTACGAGTACCCAAGCACTCGGTACAGGTATGTGTACCCTACCCCCGGGTACGGGTGCCCTGGTAACTTAGACATATTCAGATTGGGGAGGAAGTGCCAAAGATAGAAAAAGCACCTCAGGATGTTGCTTCAGTCTGGGATGAGGCATGATCTCTTGGTTTAGTAGAAAGCAAACCAGTATTGCACTTGGCACGACAGAGGCTGAATACATTGCAACATGTTCAACATGTAGCGAAGCAGTATGTAATAGCCCAAATCCTGATATTTTTTATTTCTATGCAAATTTACTGAAACAGCCGGGCATGCAAACTGCCATGCAAAATTTCCCTATTTTATAGCTGAAATTAGGGTTAGGGTTTGCACGATAGAATGAACACTTACCATTGATAAGCTGGCTGAATTTGCTCCAGAGAGGATACGCATGCAAGATGAGCTGAGCTGATGAAGAAATGACCTTGTTTCCTGCTGCAATACCCCAGATAGCTGAATCAAACAAGTGTGACGTTTTTGTTGAAGGGATGGTTAGTTTCAGCTGGAAATAAGTCAGAAGGAAGGTGTGCCCATGCCGAAGAGAATGGCCAGAGCATGCAAGAGTTTTGACCTCTCCAGATGCCCTAGTGAGTTGATCTCCCAGTCTGCTGCTCACGCCCCCACAACCCTGTAAACTGCTGCTAGCTACCCCGGATGGACAATCTGATAGCTGATAAGCACCCAATGTAGTAGAGTGATCCTATCAGTGAGGATGCAGGCTGCATGCAGAAGAAATATGGTGATCCAGAGTCCTGGTGAATGACTAGGGTTTCCCAGCTAAATGCCCCAACTGTACTGATGAACGTGCAAATAACCTTCGGACATATACTGGAACACTGGATAATGATGAATGCAATAGACACAGTAGCAAACCTGGATGGTTTATCCTGAAGGAGACTAGGGCAGATATCTCACTGCCGAAATCCCGTTAGCTGAAGACGCCGTCTCCAACCCCAACTGCTGTGGCTGCACGCTGTGCTACTACTCAAGAGCTCCAAAACCAATAATAATCCAAAAGGAAAGTCTCCATTCACTTTATCTTTCTTTTATAACTTTCAACTACGAAAACCCTAACTTTTGACCTAATTAGGTCACTTTAACTTCTAATTTGCAGTTGACTTGCATGCATGCGCATGGAGACTTAATTGGGTGCATGCATCATTAAATAATGCTTAGATGTCATGCATGTCACTTTTAGGGTTTGCATGCATATCACTTTTACGGTTGCATGCATGTCATTTTTAGGATTTGCATGCATCTCACTTTTAGGGTTTGCATGCATCTCATTTTTAGGGTTTGTATGCATGTCACTTTTAAGGTTTGCATGCATGTTATTTTTAGGGTTTGCATGCATGTCACTTTTGGGAACATTACAGTCCTCCCTCGCCAAAGATTGCTTGTCCTCAAGCAATGCCAACGCAAATCCACAATCAATCAACTGAACCAACTGAATCCGGGGATGATCCCAGGGCCCCAAATTATCCTAGGAGATCTGTAGCACCCTCTGCTCAAAACACTGCACTGTACGGTACCATCACCAGAGACCTCCTGAAAGCACCCTCTAGCAATCACTAAACTGTTTAGTCACTTTAATCCTAGGGTCCTAAATCAATCTGAGAATTGCAAAGGTCAAAATACATCCACCGCTACCCTGCGTAGTATCGACACAAGGAGCATCATGTAGAATCCCAAGTAACACCATCAATAAACACTATATCCATCCCTCATAAGGTCTTCCACCTGGATCCCAATGCAAACTTGTGCATATTTCATCCCAAATATCTGAAGGCTCTTGTGGGACTATACCCCTTGGCTAGGAATGTCTTCCCAAGAATCGCCCACTCAATAGGACACCAACTCTTAATCTCTCTCCAATCCAACCCCCGAAAAGTACCTTGTCCATAAGCACCATCACAAGGAATAATCCTACCAAGCTGACATTCTGCCCTTCTAATTTCTACTGGAATGCTCATATATTGCGGGTCAATTTCTCAATCCTGGCCAACCTGTGAAAACCATCCACCATTATGCAAATATGGACTCAAGCTACTGCAAGCCTTGTCTATGTACTCCTGTAGAGGACTGCTTTGAAATGCAATAGTATGTTTCTTCTGCTGCCCCATCAAGAAATCTAACTGCTCTTCAATACTAGAAAGCTTGACCGCTGACTCGGTACATACAACTCGAAGAACAGTAAGCTCAACACCTTGTTCTACTATGGTGTCTCGAAGTATCTTGGTCCTCTCTTTCATTGCTAGAATGCTTTCTTGAACACGTTCAATCTTCTTTCGGTGACTATCATCTAGAAGCTCTATCTCATGCATGTATAAACTCTCCCTAACCTCCATGTGTGACTGCTCATTGTCTCGACTGTTGTGCTCATTTCCTTGCACCTCATGTATTCCGCCTGTCATAACTGTTTGGACACTTGCTGTAGGTGATGAAGAGTGTACCAACTCCAACTCATCACACGACTTGTCCATAATCTAACTAACGAATGTGATTGTGTCGCTAGACTCACAGGATGGCTCTAATGCGATCTCCTCATGCACATCCTCATCATGTACTGTTAACTCCAAACGAAGCTCACCAACAACCTATACTTCATGCTCATCTTTCTTCCCTCCCCCAACTATGCCTTTAAGGAGATCCTCATCCAAATCCTTGGGCTAGCTCCCGAACTTGATGGTGTAATAATCTTGAAAGGACAATGTTGCACATACCTCATCACCCAAGGCTAGATACTCCTGATATCGAGGCAAGTGTTAAAGTGCTGCTAACCTCTGCCAATTTCTAGTGAAGATCCTTCTCATTGTCTTCATGTTCTCACAAGCTGGCAAAGAAAAACCTTTGTTCTGACATGCACTTCACCAACATCACTGACATGCATTTGCATGTAAACGCATGCATCAACATGCACTTTTATTCAATTGCTATGTGCCCACAGCTGGCAAGGATCATGCTTTGATACCAGTGTAATATCCCAAATCCTAATATTTTCTATTTCTATGCAAATTTATTGAAACAGCCGGGCATGCAAATTGCCATGCAAAATTTCCCTATTTTATAGCTGAAATTAGGGTTAGGGTTTGCAGGATAGAATGAACACTTACCACTGATAAGGCGGTTGAATATGCTCCAGAGAGGATACGCATGCAAGATGAGCTAAGCTGATGAAGAAATGACCTTGTTTTCTGCTCCAATACCGTAGATGGCTGAGTCAAACAAGTGTGATGTTTTTGCTGAAGGGATGGTCAGCTTCAGCTGGAAATAAGTCGGAAGGAAGGTGTGTCCGTGCTGGAGAGGATGGTCAGAGCATGCAAGAGTTTTGACCTCTCCAAATGCCCTAGGGAATTGATCTCCTAGTCTGTTGCTCACGCCCCCACAACCCTGTAAACTGCTGCTAGCTGCCCTGGATGGACAATCTGATAGCTGATAAGCACCCAATGCAGTAGAGTGATCCTATCAATGAGGATGCAGGCTGCATGCGGAAGAAATATGGTGATCCAAAGTCCTGGTGAATGACTAGGGTTTCCCAACTAAATGCCCTAGCTATACGGATGAACCTACAAATAACCTTCGGACATATACTGGAACACTGGATAATGATGAATGCAATAGACATGGTGACAAACCTGGATGGTTTATCCTAAAGGAGACTAGGGCAGATATCTCACTGCCGAAATCCCGTTAGCTGAAGACGTTGTCTCCAACCCCAACTGTTGTGGCTGCACGCTGTGCTGCTACTCAAGAGCTCCAAAATCAATCATAATCCAAAAGTAAAGTCTCCATTCACTTTATTTTTCTTTTATAACTTTCAACTGCGAAAACCCTAACTTTTGACCTATTTAGGTCACTTTAACTTATAATTTGCAGTTGACTTGCATGCATGCGCATGGAGACTTAATTGGGTGCATGCATTATTAAATAATGCTTAGATGTCATGCATGTCACTTTTAGGGTTTGCATGCATATCACTTTAGGGTTTGCATGCATGTCATTTTTAGGGTTTGCATGCATGCCCCTTTTAGGTTTGCATGCATCTCACTTTTAGGGTTTGTATGCATGTCACTTTTAGGGTTTGCATGCATGTCACTTTTGGGTACATTACAGCCCTCCCTCACCAAAGATTGCTTGTCCTCAAGCAATGCCAACGCAAATCCACAATCAATCAACTGAACCAACTGAATCCGTGGATGATCCCAGGGTCCCAAATTATCCTAGGAGATCTGTAGCACCCTCTGCTCAAAACACTGCACTGTAAGGTACCATCACCAGAGACCTCCTAAAAGCACCCTCTAGCAATCACTAAACTGTTAGTCACTTTAATCCCAGGGTCCCAAATCAATCTAAGAATTGCAGAGGTCAAAATGCATCCACCGCTACCCTACGTAGTATCGACACAAGGAGCATCATGTAGACTCCCAAGTAACACCATCAGTAAACACTGTATCCATCCCTCATAAGGTCTTCCACCTGGATCCCAATGCAAACTTGTGCATATTTCATACCAAATATCTGAAGGCTCTTGTGGGACTATACCCTTGGCTAGGAATGTCTTCCCAAGAATTGCCCACTCAATAGGACACCAACTCTTAATCTCTCTCCAATCCAACCCCCGAAAAATACCTTGTCCATAAGCACCATCACAAGGAATAATCCTAGCAAGCCGACATTCTGCCCATCTAACTTCTACTGGAATGTTCATATACTGCGGGTCAATTTCTCAATCCTGGCCATCCTATAAAAACCATCTGCCATTATGCAAATGTGGACTCAAGCTATTGCAAGCCTTGTCTATGTACTCCTGTAGAGGACTTCTTTGAAATGCAATAGCATGTTTCTTCTGCTGCCCCATCAAGAAATTTAATTGCTCTTCAATACTAGAAAGCTTGACCGCTGACTCGGTACATACAACTCGAAGAACAGTAAGCTCAACACCTTGTTGTACTATGGTGTCTCGAAGTATCTTGGTCCTCTCTTTCATTGCTAGAATGCTTTCTTGAACACGTTCAATCTTCTTTCGGTGACTATCATTTGGAAGCTCTATCTCATGGATGTATAAACTCTCCCTAACCTCCATGTGTGACTGCTCATTATCTCAACTGTTGTGCTCATTGCCTTGCACCTCATGTATTATTCCTGTCATAACTGTTTGAACTCTTGCTGTAGGTGATAAAGAGTGTACGAACTCCAACTCATCACACGACTTGTCCACAATCTGACTAACAAATGTGATTGTGTCGCTAGACTCACAAGATGGCTCTAATGCGATCTCCTCATGCACATCCTCATCATGTACTGTTAACTCCAAATGAAGCTCACCAACAACCTGTACTTCATGCTCATCTTTCTTCCCTCCCCCAACTATGCCTTTAAGGAGATCCTCATCCAAATCCTTGGGCTGGCTCCCAAACTTGATGGTGTAATAATCTTGAAAGGATAATACTCCACATACCTCATTACCCAAGGCTAGATACTCTTGATATCGAGGCAATTGTTGAAGTACTGCTAACCTCTGCCAATTTCCAATCAAGATCCTTCTCATTGTCTTCATGTTCTCACAAGCTGGCAAAGAAAAACCTTTGTTCTGACATGCACTTCACCAACATCACTGACATGCATTTGCATGTACACGCATGCATCAACATGCACTTTTATTCAATTGCTATTTGCCCATAGCTGGCAAGGATCATGCTCTGATACCACTGTAATAACCCAAATCCTGATATTTTCTATTTCTATGCAAATTTACTAAAACAACCAGGCATGCAAACTGCCATGCAAAATTTCCCTATTTTATAGCTGAAATTAGGGTTAGGGTTTGCAGAATAGAATGAACACTTACCACTGATAAGTCGGCTGAATATGCTCCAGAGAGGATACGCATGCAAGATGAGCTAAGCTAATGAAGAAATGACCTTGTTTTCTGCTACATTACCCCAGATGGCTGAATCAAACAAGTGTGACGTTTTTGCTGAAGGGATGGTCAGTTTCAGCTGGAAATAAATCAGGAAGGTGTGCCCGTGCCGGAGAGGATGGCCGGAGCATGCAAGAGTTTTGACCTCTCCAGATGCCCTAGTGAATTGATCTCCCAATCTGCTGCTCACGCCCCCACAACCCTGTAAACTGCTGTTAGCTGCCCCGGATGGACAATCTGATAGCTGATAAGCACCCAATGCAGTAGAGTGATCCTATTAGTGAGGATGCAGGCTGCATGCAGAAGAAATATGGTGATCTAGAGTCCTGGTGAATGACTAGGGTTTCCCAGCTAAATGCCCCAGCTGTACGGATGAACCTGCAAATAACCTTCAGACGTATATTGGAACACTGGATAATGATGAATGCAATAGACACGGTGACAAACCTGGATGGTTTATCCTGAAGGAGACTAGGGAAAATATCTCACTACTGAAATCCCGTTAGCTGAAGACGTCATCTCCAACCCCAACTGCTGTGGCTGCATGCTGTGTTGCTACTCAAGAGCTCCAAAATCAATAATAATCCAAAAGTAAAGTCTCCATTCACTTTATCTTTCTTTTATAACTTTCAATTGCGAAAACCCTAACTTTTGACCTAATTAGGTCACTTTAACTTCTAATTTGTAGTTGACTTGCATGCATGCGACATGGAGACTTAATTGGGTGCATGCATCATTAAATAATGCTCAGATGTCATGCATGCCACTTTTAGGGTTTGCAATGTTGCATGAATATCATTTTTAGGGTTTGCATGCATGTCATTTTTAGGGTTTGCATGCATCTCACTTTTAGGGTTTGCATGCATGTCACTTTTGGGAACATTACATAGTATGGCTTCGACAGATGTTGGCAGGACTATTTGATGCAGAGATAGATGTTATTGATATCCTTTGTGATAATCAGATTTGTATCAAGATGACAGAAAACCCCGTGTTTCATGATAAGACAAAGCATATTGAAGTTAGATATCATTTCATCTGGGATATGGTTCAGAAAGGAGTTGTAAAGCTCAAGTATGTCCCTACAAAGGAACAAGCGGCAGATGTGTTAACTAAGCCTCCGGTTTGTGTAAAGTTTGAATACTTTCGAGACAAGCTTGGTGTAGTCCGAAAGGACCTTTCTCGAAAGAGGGAGTGACAGTAGATGGAAGATGGATGTAATGCTGGGTAGGTTAGTCTAGAGAAGGGTAAGTCTGGCTAGGCTTGTTTGGCCCGAAAGAGTTAGTAAGTCAGAGGAGGCCTGTTGATCTTAGGGGTATTAGTATGTCTGGCTAGGCTTGGTTGGCCCAAAAGGGTTAGTAAGCCAGATAGGGCTTGTTTGGTCCCTAGGAAGATCCATCTATCTAACTAGGCTTGTTGGCTCGAAAGGGTTAGTAAGTTAGACAAAATGCCTGGATGGATCTACCAGAGAACTCATCGTGATGCTGCTTCGAGATAGTTAGAGGGCAAGATGTATCTTCAATATTGCTATACTGTTGATTGTTGAGATGATTGCTTCAGTATTGTTATATCGATGATTGTTGAGATGTTTGCTTCAGTATTGTTATACTGACGATTGCTGAGATGTTTGCTTCAGTATTGTTATACTGATGATTGTTGAGACGATAGTTTCAGTATTGTTATATTGATGATTGTTGAGTTGATTGTTGAGATAGTTTCAATGATTGTTACATTGATGACTGATTGTTGATAGTTTCAGTTTTGTTACACCGATGATTGTTGATGAGCTTGCTTCAATATTTCTATACTGATGGCGATGTTGATGCTCCATCATCTCTATGTTGGTAATGCAGATAATGATCTAGCATTATAGATGATCTTGATTTTAGCACTAACATGCTAATGAGATTGTTGTTGATGTTTCAGTATCTATATACTGATGTTGCAGTTGATGAGGTTACAGATGATGTCTCAGTATTCACATACTGATGTTGGCAAAAGTTGATTTAGCATTCATATGCTAGTATGACATAAGATGACTCAGTATCCACATATTGATGTTGTAGTGATCCAGAAGATGATTCAGTATTCATATACTGACGTGATAGACGATGAATCAGAAGATGATTCGGTATTAATATACTAACGTGACAAACGATGATTCAATACTCACATATTGATGCTACAGAAGATGATAGAAGATGCTCAAGTACGTACAGAAAATGATTCAGTATTCACATATTGAGATTGCAGAAGATGATCCAGCTGAGATTGATGATGAAGATGTATGATGATGTTCCAAAACTTCCCATGACATATAGAGACTCACCAGTCAATTGTACAGTTGTGGTAGCAGCTGCTACTGTGGTTGAATTCCTTCCTAGTTAAGAGGGAGTGTTAAAGTATTGTAACTTCGGAAGATATTCCAAGATGTATTGAATATGTTCCTCCTTCTGGAGATGAGTTTGGTCTTGTAAGAGTCAATGTAAACCTCCGAATGTAAGTCAGGTCAACAGTACCCAAGTGTCGATATAATAAATGTTATTTTTTGTGTCTTGTTAGACAAGTCGGCCCTGTTAGGTTAGAGGTCAATTCAACTGAAGAATATAAATAGGGAGGCGCTCCCCTTCATCTGTACTCACTCACTCAAGTTGTTTTGCAAGAGAGAAAGATTAGTGCACCAGAAAGAAGAGAGAAGCAGTTGTTTGGGTTTTACACTGTTCTGGTTGAGTTCTATACTGAAGAAGTTTTGTGGGGCTTTCTCCCCTGCGGTTTCCCCGAGGAAAATCTTTGTGTTCTTGTGTTCTTATGTTTCTGTGCTTGTTCTTTCAATGATCTTACTAGTGACAATTTGTTTTAAGATATCATCTTAAGCAAATTAAGAAAACTTAACATTTTGGCTCTTGAGAGAAATAATTAAAGATTATTCGTCTCTTTAAAAAAAACTTTTTCCTTTTATTTTGTTTTGCAAATCGCATTTTGGGTGAAGAAGACCGATTTTTTGTAGGGGCGAAATTGTTTCTTTGGCTTATGTAAATCTCACAAACCCTAGGTGACACTACAAGAAACCCTCACGATTTTCCTTTGAGAATGATTTATTTATGAGGGTAGAGACTGAATTTATAAAAAAAGGGATCTTTTTTTATCTCTAAGAAACCTCATGAATTTAAACCATAGCATTTCCATCTTGCATGAGTTCGTTTCAATTTTCAAAGATCAAATCGCAGTTTGAAGGGTTGTTTTCTTTTATTGCATTTTCATTTTCCCTCAAGCTTGGAGGTTGATTCTCTTTGGAGATGGCCAAATTCATTACAAGGTCATATCATTTTGTCTCGGACGTCTCCCTAAGACTCATCCGAAGTCAAAATCGACCCATAAAAATCAATTGTTTGGCATAGATTAATAAATTGGTTTTTATCTTAGCCATTTTGGAGGTTGAATCTATCTATAGGAAATCGTTTTCCTCTTGGATTTATGATGTATGCCTTAGGGCGTAATCGCTAGGCCATTTTGAATGTAATTCTGATTCCACACTTTCTTTTGCAGAGCATTTATCCATTAAACAAATTTGTGTCATTGTTTTCATGGTTGGAAGGGGTTCGATTCATCATTAATAACCAGGGCGAAGTAATCATTTGAGTTTGATTTACCATTAAATCTAAAGAAGGATTTGTTTCTTTCAAAATCGGGTTGAATAATGGTTTCAATACGAAACATTTTTATAGAGTGAAATCGTTTTCTTTAATTGAATTACAGTGTTATTGTTTTAACAATTTTACTCTAGCATTTTAATTCATTGAAAAGCCGAAAATCTTCAAATCACACTGTTGGTATCATTGGTTGTTCGGGGCATCGTATCTTGTCTTGTGTGAACCGATTTTTCCTAGTTTCATCTCAAGTGAAGTCTTGTTTAACTAAAGTGATAACTTTTTTGGGTCTCTACAAAATTATTTTGAATCTCTTATGACTTCATTTGATTCATCCCAAGTAAACTACTAAAAGGGGAGGGGGGCGCGGGCGGGGGCGTCTGGGAGCCCCCCAGTTTCATGAGGGGGCGTGGAGGCGTCTCGGAGCCCCCCAGTTTCTGGAGGGGGCATGTGGGAGCCCCCCTTCACTGGAGCACGCTGCAAAACATGGGGATGCACCCCCTTGTGCGTTTTCAAGAGTTTCCTGATTTTGGGGACGCTGGGAAACGTTTCCCCAGGAGCCCCCAAGCCCCTGGGGCACAGGGAGCGAGGGGGGCGCGCTCCCCGACCTTGGGGGGCAAGTCCCCGTGTAACACTACAAATCATAGATCTCATCTATGAAATTAATAGATGTGATTAAAATCACGAAGGCATCGATCATCAAGTCACCCCTACGTGTTAAGGGATAACACGCCACATCACATAAAGCACCCTTGAATATGTTGTAAACACTTTTGGAGTAACAGCAATAGCTAACACCTTGATGAAGTCAATGGGTGAAGGGAATACCAAAGGTATTGCAGAGCTAAGAATATGGCAGAAAGGAAACAAAATTATATTCAGAAAGGAAAAAGATATTGAAAATTGTATGTTAATCTATCATTAATACAAATTTGATTTTTTCTACTTGTTTGTCATTCACTTATTGGAAAGCAAGAATTATTTTCTTGTTTTCGGAGATGCTTTAGTCACTCCTTCGTTGCTCTTTTTACTTGATGTACTTTCAAGTTACTTTGACCTACTCTAGCTCTTGTGGACTTTAATATAACTTCTTTCTTCTCTTTCTTGAAATGAGCACAAGAAAATAAGTTGATATATTTATTTCAGAAGGAAGAATGATCCTTGTTGCTTTCACTGTCTTAAGTGACGAGTGTTGTCATTGAATGCAAATAACTTAAAATAGAGAGAAATGCTATTGATTTGCATTGTTATAGCCTCATCTTCTCGAATGTTGATTAGTGAGGACATTATGTAATGGTTTATAAAGTGCAACTGAAATGTGGGATGGAAGTGATTTTAAGGAAAATATCCATAAAAGTTGGGTTTGGGGCAGCTTGACAAAGTTTTGATGAATGTTACTTAGGGTTTTGGCATGGTTAGTCATCCTCCTATACACAAATGATATTGTTCTTTTAGCAAGGAGACCCACTAACCTTGACAAGCAGGTTAAAATTCTCAAAGAATTTTGTATTAAATGTAGGATGTCTGTTAAAACTGATAAAACAAAGGTAATGATCGTTAAATCCAAGCAAATCTCATACCCTGATTTTGATTATGATAAGAACAACCTGGAAGTTCATTCTTATAAGTATCTCAGAATTGATTGTCATCACAAGCTAAACTGGAACTGTAGTGTTGATGGAAGAATTAATGGAGATTGGAAAGATTATTTTGGTCTTGAGAACAGATTTTAAAATGTGGAGTTTTGATTTTGGGAAAGAAAGTTCCTCTTCAATATGCTTGTCAACAAGTGATTCTATACACTTGTGAAATTTGGGGCTGTATTATTTCCCTGGAGGAAAATCAAGCAAATCCAGAAGACTTTAGAAGTTGGTGTTCCACCCATTTAGAGTAAGGCTGTGAGGGGTACTTAATGTACAAGCACAAACTAATAAACATGAAAAACAAGAAGCTTCCTATCACTGTTTTAAACCTCAATAAAAGTCGCTCAAGGCTCCAAACTTGTTGGACAAGAGATGCAGTTTCTTGGCTGTACCAGTGGGGGATAGTGGAGGAGGTCGTCCTACATAGCATCAATACTATTAGACATTTAAAAGTTCTATCATAGCTAAATTTAAAGTGAGAATGAGAATGAGAATAAGAAAAAGTTGATTTACTACAAAGAAATTACTAAGCCGAAGTTAGAAAATCAAACTATCTTTCCATTGTAGCCAGCTTAAAGAAGAAAATAAATATTGCAAACAATAAGAACAACTCTCATGAGCTTTAGAGTAAAACAGGGCATTGGACAAGACCTAAAATGCCTTGGGAGGAAAGAATCTGTAAAATTTGCGACTAATAAAGTAGAGGATGAAAAACACTTTCTCTTGAGCGCCTTGTCTACACAAACATTAAATCCGATTTTCAAAACATTTGTAATATCACTTGTCTTCATAACTAGTTATCTTATAAACTAAGTAGCATGGGTACATATACCCGAGGGTAGGGTACATGTACTCATACCAAAACCCCGTACCCATGTACTAGATACCCTGTACCATGTCATACCCTGCCGTACCCAAGACGTTTATCATAGATTCAGGGGACATTGATTGCAGAGGGGACAGGGTACCCCTGTTTTGGGGACGCCTGGAGACGCCCAAGGACCAGTTTTGTATTGGGTACCCCTATTTTAGGGACGCTTAAGGACCAGTTTGGGACGAGCCCACCAATTTTGTACAAGTGACATTAAATCAGTAAAATATTAAATGGTAATATTAAATTATTAAAGTAAAAGTGACATTCTCCTTATATTTTATTTTCTATAATATTACTTAAATTTTTAGCATTACCATTATTTGTTTCAGGATGTTTGAGAGTGGTTCCAACCTCATTGGACTTCATATGCAAAAAGTAAAATTTTAGATCCCATTCAAAATTCAACAGACTTAACAGTTTTCAGGATTTCAAGATTGCAACGTTTCCACTGGATTCTATCATGTATGAGGGTATGGGATTGGCATTTAATCAAGCACATCAACCTGTTTATGTACCTTTTTGTTGGTGGTGCTTATTGTTGAACTCCTCTTTCATGACCTTAACAAAAATGTACCCTTCACTCAAGCAAAATCACTTATTAAGCATGGGAAGTGTTGCCCACCTATTTCGACTAGGTGGCAACTCCATGTACATGAAGATGTACATAGTTGTACAAATTGTACCTTGGAAAAATCTGAGGATTTTTCACTTCTGCAGGGCAATTGCCCCTTTGTAAAACGAAATGTCCGCTCCCCTGCATGGGAAAATTAATGTAATTTTATGTGCTAGTATGGGTCATACGATATGGATGCCATACCATGGAACTGGTTGTTAGGGAAGTCCCCTCATCGAGTGTTTTTTCCCTTTCCAATTAATCTTGTTGTTTAAACGATTTTAATTGGTTTGGTTTTTCACTCAAAATCCTCCAAAGTGGTGACGGGTGTTCTAACAGTCAAGTCCATGGGGTGGCTAAGGGTTCAAAGTATTATTCATGACCATGCTGGACATTTGTATAGAGTCTTGCGGAGTTTCGTTATGTTGTTGTATTTTTATTTATTTTTTCTAGTTAATTAATTTCACCCCTTGGTGGTTAATTAACTCAGTTTTGATGTAATAATGTAATTACTCAAGCACTGGCATTTTGTAATAGGGGCTATGAATGCAAGGAAAATTGCTATGAAACCCCCTAAGCCACTGCTTCGAGTCCCATGTCATTCTGATTAGGGGTTGAGGAGATAGACCATTTTGACTAAGCAAGGTCTATTTTTCCTAGGGAATTAATTAATTTCCCTAAGTCAAAAATTCATATTATTTGATTTTGAAGTAAAAAATCAAATAATGCCATGGTAATTTTGTTTGGGGGTTACTAAGCCTAGGAAAAATTTATTTCAAATTTTTCCACCCCCTCATGGCCAAGATATAAATTTTTCAAGATTATTTTTAATTTTTCCTAAGTCAAAATTGGAAAAATTTAAAAATTAAATCTAAGGTGAAATTTAACCTCAGTCTAAAGGTTAAGTGTTTATTTGGGAGCAAAGGCTAAAGTCAAGGCCAAGTTTAGAGTCATTTCAAGTGGAAAACCCTCACTAAAGATGGTGCATGCATATAAAAGGGGCCAGAGAGGGGCGCTAGCAATAGAGGAGGGCGTCATATTGGTGGAGGCGCTAGCCATAGGGAGAGACGTCTCATGGAATAGAGAGAGCTCTACCATTATAGAGGGCGTCACTACATTTGGAGGAGCGCTAATTTAGTGGAGGGCGCCAACATTAGAGGAGGGCGCCTAGCCTATGGGCCCACAATAAACCACAAAGCAATTTAAGGGGGGCGTTTTGGTCAAAACCCTAGATCTAAGGGTGAAGATTGATTGTCACATGGATCAAGCACCTAAGCCATGGATTGAAAAGTAATCTAAGGGTGTAGAATGATTGAGGAGGGTGCAAAGTCAAAAAACCTAGATCTAGTGGTGGAGATCTAATCTAGATCTAGATCTAATCTTGGCCGTTGATCTTCAAGGGGTTGGGGTTGCTCCTCAACTATATAACGAGGGTCTCACTCCCTCATTTGACAACTTCTCTCATGCTATTGTTATGCTTCCATTTGCAAGTAGAAGTATTTTTGCTTCCATTTGTAGGTTTTCAATAGGATTTATCAAAGTATTTTGGTAGACTTATTGGGTGCTCACCTCTTTGCTTACATTTTGCAGCTCTCATAAGTTTATTTGCAGGGATCTAGAACAAAAGAGCATCTTTCTCCATTGGTTATAATTCTGTTTTCTATTTTCGCACTTTTGCTTACAAGGGTTTTAAAACTCAGTTTTTATCATTGTATAGTGATAAAAACCTTGGTTTTAAGGCCCCAACCTTTAGTATATTAGTTCAATACTTCATATCTATTGTTCTAACATCATTTAGGTGGCTGGAAACTCAGTTTTCAGCCCTCTAAACATCATATTTCTGTTATCTTTTCACTCAGATTTTTGCCCTTTTTTGAAGATTTTTGGGACTAATTTTTCTAACAATTTTTCTTTGAGTTTTCTGTGATTTCCAGCAAGTAAAGCTTGCTGGTTTGTGACAGGTTTTACACAAGTGAAGGGGAGGTGCTGCTCAAATTGGCCCAGAAATACCTCAACCTTCAATCGGTTCCAAAAGAGGTTCAAACCCTCACTCTTCTCTCCATTTTTTTCTGATATTTGTAAACCCCAATGAGAAGTTCTCTTGGGGTATTCTACAAAAGTTCGTAAAGCATTTTGTAATCTATATGTAAATAGATTAGGAAGTAGATAACTAGTTTTATTTCTGTTTACCCACCAATCTCTGTTACAGACCACCATCTCTGTAACAGAGATTGAAGTGAGGTTATTTTAGTCTCTTTTACTTCTGTTTCCCACCTATCTCTGTTACAGACCACCATCTCTGTAACAGAGATTGTTGTGCGGTTAGGCATTGTTTTAGCTAATAGCATTTTCCTTTCAAAGTAGTTTAATTTTATTTTCTGTAAAAAAGGGGTAACCATACAACCCACTAATCCGGTGTATCCTCTGCCCACTTGTCATCTCCCTTTAAGGATTTCAAGTTGGGTATGAAAAGCAGGAGAAGTGGGGACTTAGCTTAGTTAAAACAACTTTCTTTTTCTGCTACAATCTTCACATTTTATTTTCCAGTCCAAGATCAAGTACCAGCACCTCCCATAAGGGATACCGCTTGGTTGATCTTGTTGATAATTTAAAATTAACCTTTTATGCTAATCATCAAGACTAAAATTTACCCTTTAAAATTAACCAACAACAACTTCACTAGCCTCTGTTCCTCTACTCGGTTATCACCCTTCGGGGTACTCACGAGATACGACAGGGGATAGAGAAGTCTTAGTTTAATAGGCATCCATCTAGCTGTTTTTCCTGTTGATTAAAAACAGTGACTCGGAGGCGACTTGGGGTAGAAGACCATGGGGGGTCTCTAGGCGTTCTACGTCCTCCTTGTTGAGCACCGGGCCATTGGGGTTTGACCTGGGAGCTACGGGTGGGCTTTGCTCCCACTTTGTTGAGCGCACCAGCATTCCCTCTTTGACTTGAGAAATACTGGATTGGGGTAGTAACACCACTGGTTCGAAAACTAAATTTCAAGAGGAAAAACCTTAATAAAATCTACCTAAAATAAACCAAGAGACATTGCAAAACCGGTTCTATAACATTTTTTCATTTTAGCGCACTTCCACTCCAGCATTGCACTCCAACACTTTACTTTCAGTCTCATTTACTTTTCAATTCTGCAATTGTTATGTGGTGAATGCTTTACATTTGTTTAACTGCTTCAAGTAATCCAACTTAAAGTCTTTCTACTTTTCATTTACTGTTGGTTTAATAAATTTCATTTAAGGCATTTTCCTTCGACTATCTCTTGTCTATAACTTGTAAATCTGGTTCATATTTGTCTAAACTGTAACTATTTTACTTGTTCATTTGTTTATACTGATAAATTTAGATCATCTGTACATTGCTTAGATATCTTGATTCATTATTGTATCATTTATTTATTTATTCATCTCATTTGTTAGATAACTTAACCTGTGGGATAATTAACTTAGACTGCATCCATTGAAAGTTGCATTCTCTGACTCCATTCTTTAGGCACTGGTTATAACTGAAAGGATTGACTGTCATTTAAATATTGCATCTTGCATTGGTTTGACTGTCATCTCTCAAAACCTTAGCCTCAATCTTAATAAAAGATCCCTTTAATTAATTTGTAATTAATTAATAAATCTGGAACTTAGTCTTTCGTAGGGACTACCCCCCTTGGCTCTGTTGGGATCTTGCCTAAACGGAGGAGTTGTGGACTGTGGTGACAGTGGTCCCCAGCTCTCGCTTGCCCCCAAGGACACACATAGCAGGTTGTGACTTTCCTGTTTCTTAAAGTGTGAATTAGGCGGCAACATCTTTGGCGTCGTTTCAGGGGACAAGTCATTTGTCCTTGGTCTGACTTAATTAATTAATTTCTTGTTTTTAATTCTTCAATTCTTTAAATTGTTAATAAAATTGTTTAATTAAATTTAATAACTCATTTTCCCATATTAGAGCTATCTTTTTCTCCAAGTGGCGACTCCACTTCAAAATATAGTGAGGTATTCTACCCGGAGCCATTCAAGTGGTCTACTCAACTCCCTCACTGAGCCTGGAAGGGTATATAGGAGGAGGTTGAATAGACTTGCTCCCTGTAGACTCCTTGCAAATCTTGGAGAAGAGGCTATCTCTGATATCCATTTGTTGTTTGCCCAAAACAATCAGCCCTCACCGATGGATGATCTATGCAAGCCATGTGATTTCTCTAACATTGTTGGTTATCCTCATGATTTGCCAGATAAAGCTATAGAAAAGTTACCTTCCTTTCAAGATAATAATGACATCAGTGCCAAGTCTCACATCACCAAGTTCAACCAGTGCTTGGCCAAGTGGTGTAATGCTCATAACTATGAGGATGTCAAGATGAGGCTGTTTATTTTGTCTTTAGAAGATGATGCCATGGAATGGTTTCAAGATCAGAATGACAATAAGTTCAAAACTCTCAAAGAAATCATTGAAGCCTTCAATGATAGATGGGGTGATAGAAGGGATAACCATTTCTTGTTGGCAACCTTGCATACTAGTCACAAACAAGAGAATGAGACCATGGAAGAGTTTAATAAAAGGTTTAATGACTTAGTAAAAAGCCTCCCTGCAGACATCAAGCCCCAAGAAGCATCTCTCTTGATTTATTACATCCAAGCATTTGAAGGAGAAATGAAATATCAGATAAGGGATAAGGAACCTGCAAATCTTAAGGATGCACAGGAAAAAGCTATCAAGATAGATAAAAACATGCAAGCTGCTGGTAAATCTAATATTCCTGGGTTTTCAAGGGGTAGTTCTTCAAAGGCTAATGAAGTAAAAGAAGTTAAGTTTGAAAACCAGGAACCTCAAGGTGACTCCGTAGATAAGCTTACCCAATTGATCAAACAAATGGAATTGAATCATGCTAATCAGTTAGCTGCCATGCAGGCAAACCAAACAGCGTTACAAAACAAGGTAGTTTCTTTGGAAAGAAACAGAGGAAATAATTTCTATTCAAACAAGCCAAATGATAGGTGGCAAAACCAAAGACGACCCCCACCTCAAGATCAAAGGCCCCCTAATCCTCTAGAGTCTACCAATGTGGTTGACCATCAA
>LPNX010737020.1:484384-500558 GCA_001517045.1 Pseudotsuga menziesii
GTTATGCTTCTGAAATTACTCCATATTCTCCTCTCATATTCTCTCAAGCTTCTTTGGCTATTGTAATGTTCTTGCCCTAGTTGGGCTTAATACAACTAATCTTTGGAGGAATTCTTGGTGTCTCTCTTCTACATTTCATGCATCCTTTGTGAGGTAACTTGCTTTATACATTTATTTGATTTGCATTTGTATTAGCTTAGATAGCTCTCCACAAAGTATTTTGTGGAGAGATTTGCAAGTAGAAGTATTTCTGCTTCCATTTGTGGGTTTTCAATAGGATTTATCAAAGTATTTTGGTAGACTTATTGGGTGCTCACCTCTTTGCTTACATTTTGCAGCTCTCATAAGTTTATTTGCAGGGATCTAGAACAAAGGAGCATCTTTGTCCATTGGTTATAATTCTGTTTTCTATTTTCGCACTTTTGCTTACGAGGGTTTTAAAACTCAGTTTTTATCATTGTATAGTGATAAAAACCTTGGTTTTAAGGCCCCAACCTTTAGTATATTAGTTCAATACTTCAGATCTATTGTTCTAACATCATTTAGGTGGCTGGAAACTCAGTTTTCAGCCCTCTAAACATCATATTTCTGTTATCTTTTCACTCAGATTTTTGCCCTTTTTTGGGGATTTTTGGGACTAATTTTTCTAACAATTTTTTTTTGAGTTTTCTGTGATTTCCAGCAAGTAAAGCTTGCTGGTTTGTGACAGGTTTTACACAGGTGAAGGGGAGGTGCTGCCCAAATTGGCCCAGAAATACCTCAACCTTCAATCGGTTCCAAAAGGGGTTCAAACCCTCACTCTTCTCTCCATTTTTTTCTGATATTTGTAAACCCCAATGAGAAGTTCTCTTGGGGTATTCTACAATAGTTCATAAAGCATTTTGTAATCTATATGTAAATAGATTAGGAAGTAGAGTAGGAAGTAGATAACTAGTTTTATTTCTGTTTACCCACCTATCTCTGTTACAGACCACCATCTCTGTAACAGAGATTGAAGTGAGGTTATTTTAGTCTCTTTTACTTCTGTTTCCCACCTATCTCCGTTACAGACCACCATCTCTGTAACAGAGATTGTTGTGCGGTTAGGCATTGTTTTAGCTAATAGCATTTCCCTTTCAAAGTAGTTTAATTTTATTTTCTGTCAAAAAGGGGTAACCATACAACCCACTAATCCGGTGTATCCTCTGCCCACTTGTCATCTCCCTTTAGGGACTTCAAGTTGAGTATGAAAAGCAGGAGAAGTGGGGGCTTAGCTTAGTTAAAACAACTTTCTTTTTCTGCTACAATCTTCACATTTTATTTTTCAGTCCAAGATCAAGTACCAGCACCTCCCATAAGGGATACCGCTTGGTTGATCTTGTTGATAATTTAAAATTAACCTTTTATGCTAATCATCAAGACTAAAATTTACCCTCTAAAATTAACCAACAACAACTTCACTAGCCTCTGTTCCTCTACTCGGTTATCACCCTTCGGGGTACTCATGAGATACGACAGGGGATAGAGAAGTCTTAATTTAATAGGCATCCATCTAGCTGTTTTTCCTGTTGATTAAAAACAGTGACTCGGAGGCGACTTGGGGTAGAAGACCGTGGGGTTCTCTAGGCGTTCTACGTCCTCCTTGTTGAGCATCGGGCCATTGGGGTTTGACCTGGGAGCTATGGGTGGGCTTTGCTCCCACTTTGTTGAGCGCACCAGCATTCCCTCCTTGACTTGAGAAATACTGGATTGGGGTAGGAACACCACCGGTTCGAAAACTAAATTTCAAGAGGAAAAACCTTAATAAAATCTACCTAAAATAAACCAAGAGACATTGCAAAACCGGTTCTATAACATTTTTTCATTTTAGCGCACTTCCACTCCAGCATTGCACTCCAACACTTTACTTTCAGTCCCATTTACTTTTCAGTTCTGCAATTGTTATGTGGTGAATGCTTTACATTTGTTTAACTACTTCAAGTAATCCAACTTAAAGTCTTTCCACTTTTCATTTACTATTGGTTTAATAAATTTCATTTAAGGCATTTTCCTTCTGCTATCTCTTGTCTATAACTTGTAAATCTAGTTCATATTTGTCTAAACTGTAACTATTTTACTTGTTCATTTGTTTATACTGATAAATTTAGATCATCTGTACATTGCTTAGATATCTTGATTCATTATTGTATCATTTATTTATTTATTCATCTCATTTGTTAGATAACTTAACCTGTGGGATAATTAACTTAGACTGCATCCATTGAAAGTTGCATTCTCTGACTCCATTCTTTAGGCACTGGTTATAAATGAAAGGATTGACTGTCATTTAAATATTGCATCTTGCATTGGTTTGACTGTCATCTCTCAAAACCTTAGCCTCAATCTTAATAAAAGATCTCTTTAATTAATTTGTAATTAATTAATAAATCTGGAACTTAGTCTTCCGTAGGGACTACCCCCCTTGGCTTTGTTGGGATCTTGCCTAAACGGAGGAGTTGTGGACTGTGGTGACAGTAGTCCCCAGCTCTCGCTTGCCCCCAAGGACACACATAGCAGGTTGTGACTTTCCTGTTTCTTAAAGTGTGAATTAGGCGGCAACAGGAAGCTTTTTCTGCCTTATTTTAAACACTTGGATTAGGAAGTTTCATCAGAACTGTAGGGTGTTGACTAATGTCCTTGGAGGACCAACTTTGAGATTCAAGGTAGAGGCAAGGGCTAGAGCCTAGAGAAGGGGGCACAGGTTATTATTGATGAACATGATCCCAATATAGGCAAGGATTTTGATATGTAATTATTTGTTGTAGCATGAATATTTTTCGACTCTATAGGCCATTTAGATTCTTTGTTTATGTATTTTGGGTCAGATATGATTGCACTTGATGTTTTTTTTGTATACACCCTTGCTATATACATGAGAAACTTTGCATATTTGTGTATAACGGTTTGAATTCTTGGATTCATATGGATGCACATGAATATTTATGTATAGTGAAAATGATTTAAATTTCATATATATATAGATATAGATATAGATAGATAGATAGATAGTACCCCCGATGTACCCAAGTCCCTTGTTTCAAAAGGTGGTGTCCCCGCCCCCGCACCTGTCCCCGTACCCATCCTTGTACCCAAATTTCCTAGCAACTTAGCTTCTAAACAAACAATGAGGACTCAAAGATTTTATTTCCGATTTATTTGATCATTAAAATGACGTAATCAAACAAAGTGATTAGTTATGTTTGTTTTCTTAAGGTCCAATAGACCAAAGTTGGTCTTAATCAACAATAATCATTATCATCATCACAAAAAGGACTTTGACTCATAAGTTAAATCACTATCAATCAACCTTCCTTCCATTCCCTTCTTTCCTTTACATCACTAACATTTGACAGTACTTAATATCCTTTATGTCAATGCCTAAAGCCAAATAATTGTGCTAAATTATGAACATGGACTAGAATAGTAGGGTTTGCTATTAAATATAACAGTTCCAGATGTATTGAATAGGATATTGTGTTATTTTTTAGATGTAATTTAACTCTTGTATTGTCTACCGTGCAGGTGGGGAGTCGGAAAAGAATTGCTGACCTCTGCGAGCATTTCCTTTCTAGCAAATTTAAAGAGCAGGTACTTTAAAGATAATCAAACACTTCTAAAGAGAACTCTGTTGATATTCTTATTGCTAATTTGCCTATACCATTTTCTGGTTGGGAGATATGTGTTCATTAACTTTGTTGCTTCACATCTCAGAGTCCTTGTCTACTTGATGTATTTTACTGTTATTAATATGAAAAATATCTGGTTTATCTAGATTGAGATGCCGATTGACAAGGCCATGGAAACTCTACTAAGGCTGGGCCTTGTAACTGAAGATGTGACAATCAAGAAGCTAGAAGGCAGAGAAGCTTCAATGGTGCATAGTATAAAAGCTGTCCCATTCACTAAATCTTATGAGGTTTTGAAAGAAAGATGGGGGAACTTGCTTCATCAACAATAGCTATGTCAAACTGAAGGTCCAGTCTGGGACTGTAACTTTCACAGTCATAAAGCAAAGATTGTTAAAAATGACTGCTTGAAATTCAAAATATTTCTAGTTGAATCCTTGTATTTCATGGTGCACACAAGGATGAACTTGATATAATTGTATTTTTATTGACATTTAGGAAAATCATTTACAATTTCATCATGTAGAAGAGTGAACTAATGTATCACTGCATTGTAACTGGATGTCTGGAAAAGCTTAGTCTTGCCATTTATATGTCGAAGAGTTAACCTCAAACCATAATATACAAACAATATAGAGAAGAAGAAAGTTCAGTTTAATGCAAGACTTTGTTGATCAGTTTGCATGCCTCGCCAAGTGCTAAAGTGCTAATAAAATAACACCTAAATCAAAGATCATCTCAGGATGCAGTGCCATGATATAATGGCACATACGAGAGCAACTATATGCAGCTTCTTGTTTTATCTACGTTATACATAAGGATTTGCTGTTTTCTCTATGCAGAGGATACTCTTAATCAGTATGTATCTGATGCTTGTCTGTCTCAAGTATTTCAATATTATCATTGATGATGCTGTATAGTTACATGTTTTTCTTCAGATTTGCAGGTCACCCTGAAGATCTCTTATAAATGCAATGTTTATATGAAGGCTCTTTGATTTCAATTTTGAAAGGCATCATGCTTTATGGCACCTACCCTTCTGAAATTTTTCAGCATAAGCTTTTATTTATCTAGGTATATAAAGATAAAGATTCTTATTAAAATCCTCTTAAATTAATTTGGCTCATCGGACATGTGTAAAGTCCCTTTGATGATGGAGAGAAACCAACTCCAGGAGGTAAAAGTTCAAACACTTTCACTCACTTACACACACAAGGGCTCTACACCTAACAGGGTTTGAACTTGAGCTATTTGCACAGTGGTGTCCCATCAAATTACTCACACTGTACACTGAATATTTTGCTAACTTTTTTGACCCTGTCTATACGAAAGGTATCGACAAGGGCTTGCACCCATTTTTTATTGACTTAGAAGTAAATATACCTGCTTAGATCTGGACCCAAAGGTTTCTATATATAATGCCCCCTTTCACTACAAATTTAGTTTTGGTCATGTCACCATTCACATTCAGCATTTATGGTATGGCGTAATATGTTGTGGTCTTTGGTTTTTAATCTTCACATTTCCCACACATCTCAAGAAGTTTGTATATTATCCCCAAGGAAGTCAAAACTCTAAATGAGTATTCTATTTCATTAGATATTGAATATATTTTCGAAAGTCGTTTTTTATTGCCTTTATTTATGCAGTAGATTTGGAAGAAAAACAACCGAGGAAAGAGAGGCAGAGAAACGACTTGAGATCGCAAAGCCAAAGCAGGCAGCATGGTAAGTATGTAATGGCTTCCAGAGGATCATTGGGCAAGCATTGGAGATACTAAAGCTAACAACATCAATTGATAAGTAGTACAGAGTAAATGCAAGAAGAACCGAGAAAAGAAGGGTCACGAGATGGATTGGGGAAGACATATTGTTTGTCGAAGTGCAATGCCACAGTTAGAGAATACAAGAAAATTGAATGGTTAGAAGCTAGAACCTTGATGAGGTATTGCATTATTGGTCAACGAGAAGAATCGATGTTGGGTTTGTAGTGTCTTGGTGCCCCTTTGTCATGAACATAAATAATAAATAATGATAATAAAATATAAATAATAAATAAATATAAATTACTAATAACAATTACAATTATTTTTAAGTGAAAAGGACGGAGTTACCTTTCTACCCGACCATTTGCACTGATCGGACAAGCTGGCTCGCGTGAGCTTTCACATCACGCATTGTTGGTCGTCCGATCGGTGCAAATGTTCGGGTAGAAAGCTAACGCCGAAAAGGACTCCTAATAAATATAAATTATTAATAACAATTAGCCCAAGGGTTAGCTCAATTGCTAAGAAGTGTGCACACTCTCTCGGTTTGGGGAGAGGTCACGGGTTCGAGCTTTAAGTCCTTTGGGGTTAGGCCTTCTGTTATGATGGCCAACGGTTTACCACCTCTATCATCCACTAATATAGAGAAGTATTGCTAGATTTTCCGTGCATGTTTCCATATCAAAAAAATTACTAATAACAATTACAATTATTTTCAAGAGAAAAGGACTCTTCTGATTAAGTGCCCTGCCCTCAATGTAAATGTAATCATCTTATTCATTCAATTTCCATTTATAACTATTTTTATTACTTCGGAAGTTTGATTTGCTTCATTGTCCACACAAACCGGATTCAGTTTCGAAAGTTTGATTGGCTTCATTGTCCAGACAAACCGGATTCAGTTTATACCATTTGGTATTAGAATGCACGCTCCTCCCCTCTACTCGGTGCAACTCCCAACCTTCCATATCCGCTGCTGCTCCTCTCATCTACTATCATCCCTCGTTCTCTCCACTCCAAGTCCTCTTCGCTGCTACCCTTCGCCCAACCTTTTCCCTCCTCATCTAGCGCGCATTACACCAGCGCACCCTCCACCGTGCCCTCCCACATGCGTGGCTCTCTCCAGCTAGCACACGTTGAACGTTGCTCCATTCGTTGCATCCTCCCCATCTCCCCATCTGCTCCTTCCATTCGACTCTTTTATGCCTTACAGTCCCCACGTCACATCCATCCTTGCTCGTCCACCAATTCCCTCACACTCCCTATTCAATCCATCCAGCCACCACCTCGCGCTTGCAACCATACATTCTACAGCCTGCGATTTGGCCAATTGACACTCCCATCACACGCATACTCCATTCCTTCCTCACTCATATCGCCCTTCACCTCAGCACCACCACCTCCAAATCCTCACACCGTGAATCCACTTCCCACCTGCACCTGCAATTCGAAACTCCCGCTCCAGCCTTTGCCTCTCCTCACCTCCCACAACCTCAACTTCCGCTGCTGCATTGCTACCACTCCACGTTGCGGCCGCTCCACATATAGCCTACCAAACAAAAACAAATTTTAATATAAAAACAAATATTATTATAATAGAATTATTAAATTTGTAATAATATTTAATTTTGTTAAAAAATTATTATTAAAGTTTATAATAAAATAAAAGTATAGGATATCATAATAATGTTGATGTATTTGTAATTTCAGAATGTATTTACTTGTATATTTCATATTGTATTTTATTATACCTCGACAGAGATTTCCTCCACTCAAGGGAGTCATGTCATTAATGTAATTAAGTCATGTAAAGTCATCGAGGTTAAGCCTCCATTGTATGTCGGGGCATTAGACCCCTCAGTTGAGTTATATTAGTGTTATTAGACTCTCCTAGAGAAGTCGGCCCTGTAGGGAAAGTGGAAATTAGGTATAAATAGAGAGTGAGACTCTCTATTTGAACACACACACTCATCAACAGCGCATGAGAGAGAGAGGACTAGCTCGCGCAAGTGAGAGAGAGAGAGTAGTTATCGAAGATCATCTTTATTCTTTTGAGTTTTACTTTTGCTACTGGTGCTCATTCTATCTCTAAGGAAGTTGCGAGGTTTTCTCCTTTATGGTTTTCCCAAAGAAAAATCTGTCTCTTGTGATTATTGTTGTGCATGTTATTCTCTCAAAGAAAGATCCTATATCATATTGATTAAACGATAAAAATCTAACATGGTATCAGAGCTCACCTGAGAAGAAGACAGTATGCAGCTGCAAAAGCTAGGGCTTCTTAATTTTTGGGTTTCTCTCCACAGATCATCAGCAAAAGGAGGCTAGGGTAACTCTCCTTTGAAGGGTGCATCTTCTTGTCGAAGCAAAATCTGATTCTAGACATTTTCAGTTTTTGACCTGTCACTACTGCGGGAAATTAAGGCTTTTCACAGAAGTGGGATTTTTTAGTGAGCCCAGTGTAAGATTGTTCTCCTCAAAATCGAAATTTAGAGACCAAGATCGAAATTTTTGGTTGGGTAACACTCTAAGAAATTCGAACCCTAATTTGACCCCAGCCCAGAAAAATCAACACTGCCGAAGATCAACTCTAGATCCAGTTCGGGCATCTCAAATTGGTAAGATCTAAATCTTTTGTATTTTCATTTGAGGTTCTCATTAAAGATTTCTCATCACACCAAGCTTGATAAAAAGCTTGAAGGAGTTGATAACTTTCGAGCATGGAAGTATAGGATTTCACCTGTTCTTGAAGAAAATGAATTGGACACCTACATAAGTGGAGAGGTTCCAGTTCCAGGAGAAGATGAGGCTAAAGCCTTACACAATAAGAACTTGGTCAAGGCCAAAAGGATTATTGTTGATTCTATCAATGATCACCTTATATCACATGTGTCTTCCTTAAAGACCCCTAAAGAGATGTTTGATTCCTTGACCAAGCTATTTGAAGAAAAGAATATAAATTGGAAGATGACTTTGCGAAATCAGTTGAAGAATGTAAAGATCCAAAATGCAGAGACCATACAGTCATACTTAGTCAAGGCCAAAAGGATTATTGTTGATTCTATCAAGGATCACCTTATACCACATGTGTCTTCCTTAAAAACACCTAAAGAGATGTTTGATTCCTTGACCAAACTATTTGAAGGAAAGAATATAAATCGGAAGATGACTTTGTGAAATCAATTGAAGAATGTAAAGATCCAAAATGCAGAGACCATACAGTCATACTTTACAAGGGTCTCTCAAATCAAAGAACAACATGAAGCTGTGGAAGAAGACGTAGAGAATGGAGAAGTTGTGATGACCACCTTGAATGGTCTCCCTAGGTCATGGGACTCATTTATTCAAGGAATTTGTGCTAGAAGAAAGTTAATCACCTTCAGTAGGCTGTGGAAGGAATGCTCACAAAAAGAAGCTCGAATCGTAGCTCGAGAAGAAAAGATGGGAAATGAAGATCAAGCTCTCATAGCACACACCAAGAATCACAAAAGAGAGCACTATCATCACAAGAAAGGAAAGCATCATCACCAAAATCATAAAGATAACCCTAGAAGACCTAGCAGAGATCCATCTAATGTCAGATGCTATACTTGTGATGGGAAGGGACACTTCTTGAGAGATTGTCCCAGAAATAAAGGTGGCTCTCACAAGAAGAAGAAGAACAAAAGAAGACATCATGCTCACACTCCAGAGGATGATGAACCTCCCAGGAAGAAAGCCAAAAAAGAAAGTGAAGATTCTTCGAGCGATGAAGTTTATGTTTTGATTTCTGCCCTCACGGGAACTATTACACATGGAAGCAATGATTGGCTCATAGATTGTGGGGCTTCTAAGCATATGACGTGATTTAAGAATCCTTTGTGAATCTATCTGAACATGAGTCACCCCACAAAGTGAAACTTGGGGATGACTACCAGTATCCTATAAAAGGAAGTGGTGAAGCTTCCTATAAGCTAGACTCTGGAAAGTCTATGAAGATGAAAGATGTGTTGTTTGTACCAGGACTAAAGAAGAATCTTCTCTCCATATCTGCATTGGATGCAAAAGGCATGAGGGTTGCATTTGTAGATAGCCAAAGGGAAAGACCATAGATGATGCAGTAGTGATTGGAGAGAAAGAGGGAGGCTTATACAAATTAAAGGGCCAATCGAAACAAGCTTTGGTCCGTGACTCTGTAAAGCCAAGTGAACTTTGGCATAGAAGGCTTGCACATGTGCACTACAGGGTACTATCATTTGCAAGCAAAGTTGTTGAAGGTCTTCCAAAAATCCAGGCAAAGCATGAAGGCGTTTGCAAAGGATGTGCGAAGGGAAAGAACACAAAGAAGGCATTTCCAAGTAGCGAGAGCAAGGCAAAAGGAATCTTGGAAATTATCCACTTTGATATATGCATTTTGATGTCATCCAGTTCATTGAGTGGGTATGTATATTATGTTTCTTTCATTGATGATTTTTCGAGGAAGACATGGATATATTTATTGAAAAGCAAGGATGAAGTATTCAGTAAGTTCAAGGAATTCAAAGCCTTGATTGAGAACCACACAGAAAAAAGAAAATCAAGACCTTTCAATCAGACAATGGCAGAGAATTCACATCAAAAGAATTCAAGGAATTATGCAGAGAGCCAGGGATTAAGAGGGAGTTGACCACTCCATACAATCCACAACAAAATGGAGTTGCAGAAAGGAAGAATAGAAAGATTATGGAAGCAGCATGGGAAATGCTTCATGATCGAGATCTTCCTATGCATATATGGGCAGAAGCTTCTAGGGCAGCTGTGTATGTACAGAATCTTATTCCGCATAGAGTACTTGAGAACAAGACACCAAAAGAAGCCTTCTCCGACAAGAAACCAGAAGTCATCCATCTCAAAATATTTGGTTGCCTAGTGTACATACACATTCCGAAAGAGAAGAGGACGAAGTTAGATTCTTCAGGAAAGAAGGGTATATTTGTGGGATATAGTGAAAGCTCGAAGGCTTACAGAATATATTTCCCAAGATTCAAGAAGATCGACATCAATAGGGACGTGACATTTGACGAAGACTCAGCCTACAACAAATCCAGAAAGATACATGTTGAAGACATTGAAGAAACTGAAGTACCCAAGATCCGAGATATAACAATGAATAAAGAAACTCCAGAAGAAGATCGAGAAATAGAAGAACCTCAGGAACCTGTAGATCCACCTCGTGAGAATAATTCTTACAAGAGCAAACCAGCATGGGTACAAGAGGCTATCCTAGATACAGAGAGATATGGCGCTCCAAAAGGAATACACAGAGAAAGGAAGAGACCTAGGCCATACTCCAGTTATGTATCCCTGTTGTGCGACGTCATTGACGAAGAACCTTCCAACTATGAAGAAGCGGCAGAAAAGAAAGAATGGAAGGATGCGATGATCGAGGAGTACTAGTCAATGATGAAGAATGATGTCTGGGATGTAGTCCCGAGACCAAAAGGGAAGTCTGTTGTGACTTCCAAGTGGATCTACAAGATCAAGCATGCTACAGATGGCAACATAGAGAAATATAAAATGATATTTGTGGTACATGGATTCCCCCAGAAGGAAGGGATAGATTATGAGGATACTTTTGCACATGTAGCCAGATACACTTCCATCATATCAGTACTTACTCTGGCTGCAGTGATGAAATGAAAGATACACCAGATGGATGTCAAGACCGCATCCTTGAATGGTGTAGTGGAAGAGGAAGTGTATGTGGAGCAGCCACTCGGATTTGAGACACATGACAGGGAGACTCATGTGTGCAAATTGAAGAAGGCCTTGTACGGTTTGAAACAGGCACCCAGGATATGGTACGATGGGATTGATAGCTTCCTGACTAGTTTGGGATTTACCAAGAGTAAAACGGATTCCAACCTTTACTACAAGGTTGAGAAAGGGAACCCAGTGATACTTCTAATGTATGTAGGTGACCTATTTGTGACAGGTGAGGATGGGTTGATTGCTTACACAAAGATGAAGCTTGATGCCGAGTTCGAGATGGACGTGGGTATGATGCACTACTTTCTAGGTATGGAGGTGTGGCAGAGTGCGGAGGGAATCTTCCTTGGACAAGGGAAGTATGCAGTGGAGATCTTGAAGAAGTTCGGGATGTTGGTCTGCAAGGCCATGGCCACACGTATGGCATCGAACATGAAGCTATTGAGTGATGCTTCATCAAAGTCAGTTGATGATATGATGTATCATCAGATGATTGGATCCTTGATGTACTTGACGAATACGAGACCAAACATTTGCTTTGTTGTGAACACATTGAGCCAGTTCCTGACGGATTCGAGACATGTTCACCTAACTACTGCAAAGCATATTTTGAGGTACTTGAAGGGTACAGTTGATTATGGGCTCAAGTAAGATGCGCGTTGGAAGATTAACCTAGAGGGTTATGTGGATTCGGACTGGGCAGGCAGTTCCATTGATAGGAAGAGCACTTCGAGGTGTTTCTTTAGTATGGGATCAAGTGTGATCTCTTGGTTTAGCAGGAAGCAGTCCTGCATGGCACTAAGTACAGCCCGAAGCAGAGTATGTTGTAGCTTGTTTGGCTAGTTGTGAGGCAGTATGGCTGAGGAAGCTAATGTTTGCTTTGTTTGATCTCCAGTTGGATGCTCATTGTATATATTGCGACAACCAGAGTTGTGTGAAGTTGTCTGAGAACCTAGTGTTCCATGACAAGTCGAAGCACATCGAGATCAAGTATCACTATATCAGGGATATGGTGTAGAGAGGAGTAGTGAAGCTCCAATATGATGCGACGCACAAGTAGGTAGCTAATGTATTGACCAAGCTGCTAGCTAGAGTGAAGTTTGAGTACTTCATAGAAAAGCTTGGTGTACTTCAGATCGAGATTCCTTCCAAGGGGAAGTGATGAGTTAGGAAGACGCAAATACACATAGGCTTTTTCGACATGGTGGTAGGTTGGTCCTCCCATGGTCGTTGATGTAAATGTCTGGATTTTTCGACATGGTGGTAGGTTGGTCCTCCCATGGTCATTGATGTAAATGCCAAGATTTTTCAACATGGTGGTAGGTTGGTCCTCCCAGGGTCGTTGATGTAAATTCTAGAGCTTTTCCGATATGGTGGTAGGTTGGTCCTCCCATGGTCGTTGATGTAAATGCTGAAGCTTTTCCGACATTGTGGTAGGTTGGTCCTCCCATGGTCGTTGATGTAAATGTTGAGCCTTTCCTAGATGGTGGTAGGTTTGTCCTCCCATGCCAGTGGATGTAAGTGTTGTGTTATGTGTATCTCAATTGTGCTCTGTGTGACGATGAGATGATCTAAAGATAATAAGGTAACAGTAGGGCACACAGGTGTTGCAAGGCATGTAATCAGTCATGGGATGCTCCTTCAAGTTTTGCAGTGGCATATAATCAGTCCTGGGAGATCCTACAGGTTTTGCAAGAAGCATATAATAAGTCATGGGATGTACCTACTTGATGTCTTGCTCCAAGAGATTATGAAGACCTACATGGAGGCTATTCCTACATCCAGCATGAAAAAGGGTTGGCTCTGTAGAACTTCATATGACGAGTAGATTTGAGAGATAACACCATTTGCTCGAGATAGGAGCAGCAGTGATGATGGTGATCCAGCTTTGATGATGATCCAATGACAAAGACTTGTGTTGATGAACCGTGTCAAGAGAATACCTTCCTAGTTAAAAGGGAGTGTTGATAAAGTTTGTAACTTTGGAATGTATTCACTTGTATATTTCATATTCTATTTCATTATACCCCAACGGAGATGTTTGTTCCTCCGACTAGGAGAGTCAATAATGTAATTAAGTCATGTAAATTCATTGAGGTTAACCCTCCATTGTATGTCGGGGCATTAGACCCCTTAGTTGAGTTATATTAGGGTTATTAGACTCTCCTAGAGAAGCCAACCCTGTAGGGAAAATGTCAAGTGGAAATTAGGTATAATAAATAGAGAGTGAGAATCTCTATTTGAACACACACACACACACTCATCAATAGCGCATGAGAGAGAGAGGAATAGCTCGCACAAGTGAGAGAGAGAAAGCAGTTGTCGAAGATCATCTTTATTCTTTTGGGTTTTACTTTTGCTACCGGTGCTCATTCTATCTCTGAGGAAGTTGCAGGGTTTTCTCCTTTATGGTTTCCCTGAGGAAAAATCTTTGTGTCTCTTGTCTCTTGTGATTATTGTTGTGCATGTTATTCTCTCAGATCAGATCCTAGATCATATTGATTAAACAATAAAAATATAACAAATAATAGTGATATTATTATATATTTTTTATTTTTATTATTTTACCCATATAAAGCCAAAATTGTATTTAATTATTCAGCCCCACACCTAAGAAACCTAAGAAGCATGAAGACAGAGTTAAAAGCCCAAATTGAGAAAATAGAGAAGGACGTTTAATCTTTCAAGGAAATGATCACCAGGAGCTGGAGGGGCTTAAGAAGGAAATCAAGGATGAAGTCATTCAAATAATGGAGCAGAAAATGGATGACAAGTTCGACAATATGAGCAAGGAACATAAAAACTTGGACCTAAATTGACTGAGACCCAGAAAGATATCTAGCTGATATTACAAAATATGCAGGGCAGTAAAGACCAAAAACATGAAAAACTTGGTTCGGATATGTCGGTCACTTCATCTCGTAACTCTAAGTCCTCGACACGCAACAAACTGAAAGGTACTCAATACTAGTCGTTCATAATGTACCCGCCTAGAGCAAAAAATAGAAATGACGAAATATAATGGAGGAGAAGACCAATGTGTCGCTTGGTTGAATAACGCAAATGAGTACTTCGACATATATAACAGTACAACTAACGAAGAAAAGGTCAAGTTTGCATCAATGCACCTAGAAGGATATGCCTACAACTGGTATATGTGGTGGAAGGGAGACAATTTCCCATACACCTGGAACTTGTTTAGGAACGACTTCATAAAAAGGTTTCAAGGAATCACTAAGGATGAGTTCTTTTCAAAACTTGTCAAGCTACAACAAAGGGGAGGCATCAAAGAGTTCATGCACCAATGGGAATCTCTAGCCACTAGAGTGTTTGGGTTATCTAAAAAACAACGATTAGGAACCTATTTGGGAGGTCAAAAACCATATATACAAAATGAATTAAAAATGCATGATATACCAAATGTCAAAGTGGAAAGGCACAAAGCAAAAGCCATAGAACTCAAACTAGAAGGAATAACCAAGAAAAATTTGGAAAACGAGGCGCAATGCAAATATTGTGGAAACCACTGGTCACCGGGTCACTAGTGCAACATTTCCCATTCATATGGATACAAGATTGAAGGGGATTCAAAAACATCCACTAGTCGTTATGACAACGACAAAAGAAAGAAAAAGAATAATTGTCATCGATGCGGTGAAGATTGGGTTCTAGGCCACAAATGCAGAACCAATCATGTGGCACATAGCAAGATCATAAACAGGAAAGAAGTACAGGCATCAGTTGAAGAAGATACCTCTGATTCAGACGAAGACACAAGCCCATCTGAAATTTCAATAACAACCATTACCTGTGTTCAACAAACTTGTAAGGAAGAAGATCTAGCGACTATTAAGAATGTTAAAACCCAACAAAAGGAAAGCCAGTCACTCACAAAGAAATATACCCCACCTTAGTTGAGAAGTTGTGACAACTTAAAAGATGAACAACTCTTGAAAGAGTTTTGAACACCCCAAAAACTGAAGGACAAACTGAAAAATCAAACCCTAACTTGCCAACAGAGGTTACAGGAAAACACGCCCCTGTTCAGTGAGAAACATGTGTGTGACATGTGACTGTACAGGACGAAAGTCATGTTTTTTCAAAAAACACACAGGTGTAGATAGCCTGCATTCGCGTTTTGTCCTAAAAATCTTTAAAAAGGGGAATTAAAACTCAATCAGACCAACAACCTGGGTTGGACTCAGAAAGATACGACTTCTGCAAATTCAAAAACAGGACCAAAGGTTACTAAACTGGGAGAAAAACTTACAATAAAATCCCAAAGCAACCGATACTCCCCAGTATGGTCGCCATTTTTGTTGTTAGGGAAGGTGTTCCTATGACTGCGGTAAAGAGATCACCAACGTACTGGGATTCCTCATTAGACTGTAACAAATTGCAATCAGATCTAAACCAAGCTTATATTAAGAAAGAATGAAGCAGAGTTTAATAGATCGAGAAAACATACCTTTCCTTGGTGGTCGGTCTTAGCTTCAAACTTTTATCCAAGTTGCTCCTCAATCAATTGTTTCAACACCTGTAAGAGACAAACACCTTTCTCAAAGCACCTTTGGATATTGCAAAATCTGAGATATGAAAAAATAAGAGAATTTGAAACTTAATATAAGATCACATTCATGAACATAAACCATCAATAACCAAAGAGTATACACCATTAATTGGGGAGGAAATAATCTCTTTATTAGCAGAAAACTTGTAACAAATGCAATCACCTCATCCTGATCTGCACTCCTTGAAACCAATTTTTGGGTCTCCTTGCTCCTCTTTTCCAATGGGAATCCTCCAACATAACCTTATCTCTAATGGTCTCCCCCTCTCCTCTAGCCTCTCATGATTTTATGGTCCAATGAGAATAGAAGTTACAAGGCCGGAGCAGTTAGGGAAGGTGGGAAAGTTACCACATCGACCCCAATAGTTACTTGTTGATGAAATTGTCATTGATGCCAACATGATGATGAAAGTGTCATTGATGCCAACATGGTCTTAGCATAGAATATTCTGGCTATGGAGATGTTAGGAG